>JARJDZ010010174.1:0-85651 GCA_030264555.1 Aleochara sp. GC000083
ACTTTGTAAAATTTTTTTAATTTTTGTATATAGGAAACAAAATATTGAAAAATGAGCTCTTCTTTGCCGATTAAACCCATGGTAACCCCTTAAGACAAGAAGTTAATTCTACTTCCAACATGTTTTAAACTGTTGGTTGTGTGGTGGCTTACCAGCCCGATGATCCACTTCGGCATAATTTATAAGAAATCCATCAGCTTGGTGGTGGGGCTCTTCGGTCTTCGCTTTAAATTGTTATTGCTTGCTGAGCGAAAGGTTAAATCCATATGCAAGTCGTTCTCGTTCTCGGCTGACCGATTGAAAAGTCGGAGCAACGAGGTCGAAGCGCCATTAATTTTATTAAATCGTAAAACGAAATAAGTTGCAACGTTAAAATCCTTGCTGCATTTACTTGATGGCATTCCCAGACCTCCGTTCCCTTCAAGCAACCTGAGGACTTTAATTGCAGACCAGCAAATAAAAACGGACAAATGTGATTATCCCCAACGCAAAATAGACGCGCAAAAATTATATTAGTAGTTGTAACCTCAAAAATATGGTTGCTTCTAATTAAAACGGACATAAAACATAGAAGCAATAATAAAAATGGATTCATTAATTCATAATTAATATTTGGACCCCATTGGATCACAAACATTATAAATTATTACATGTTATTAGCTAGAGTTAAATACGGCGACAAACGAACATATTAATTAGTTATTATTTATGAGAATGCCAATGCGATTAAATCAATCTGCTGCCTGTCAACACGAACGCCATCATATTCTTGTGCGAACACGAACACAGACAGACGTGGACATATTTGACACAAAACGTAAGCATTCATTAATGTTTCTGTTCGCATCTGACTAATTAATGCGTTGACGCTACGCCGCCACCGCCACTAATTACCATTTATATTTTCCTATTTGTTTTTTGCGCAACGTTCCAATGTTTAAACAACGTTTAGTTAATGATTCATTGATATTTTAACTCTTTTTGCAATAACAAGTCACAACAAATATCGATCGTTTCCTTTGACAACTGACAAATTGGTTTTGTTATCGGTATTACAGGTTTCTGTAATTTTAATGGCAAACAGAAGTGAGCCTATTATTGCCATTACGTTTATATATAAATGCAAAACGCAGTCCGTGGAAGAATGGTCGCTAACATGAATGAGTAGTTGCGCTTTGTTGTTAGTTGATAATATTATGGAAATGTCGAAGTTTTATTGATTTGTTTGCGCATTTTTATGCGCATTTCACGTTTTATTAGCTTTCAATACATCTTTTACGATTGCATGATGTCAGCGAAATGCATTAAAACATCTGGCTTTTAAAAACAATTCGAGTGACAGCTCAATTTGCTCAGGATGCCGTTTGTAGTGTTCCTACGAAATTAGGAAGCACTTAATAATATTAGTAATCCATTATTTTTGTATGCAATTCAATTGTTCGTTTGATAATTTGTTGTCACTTTAAATGTAATATGAGTAACTTCTCTCACAAAAGTCTTAAGTTCCTATTTTTCAAAATTTGAAACATTGGATTTTTACAAGCTTCTTTTGAAATGAACTTTTTACTATTTCGCAAAATTGTTCATCATGGACACTTCATAATATATTGTAATAAAAATAATACTTACCTTGTTTAACCATTTAATGGTTAATACGCCCAGGAAAATTAAAAGTTTGCCCTCCACTAAAAATAAGATAAGAATTTTTTCCATTATACTATAATTTATCTTATATAAAAATAGGTCGATTTTGTAGCGATATAGCAGAATTTAACAAATAAAATATATCGCATTTTCTCGTTGTAAGTGTCCATCTTTGACCTGAACAAGATTGTTACAAAATTGTCATAACATTTTTTAGTACAGAATCTCATTTTTTGGACAATGTCGAATATAGATAACTTCTTTTTCTTTCTTTTTACAAGATCTATTTAATTCAAATGCCTTGAGGTAAATCGATATCTATAATTATTTAAAAAGCATTAAAATGAGCAAAACGTACTATTCTGAGTACTTTAGTAGATGCGTTTAAATGCAAGCTCTTAATTTCAGAAAATATGAATTCATTAGTGATTATCGGAAATATTAACAGTATAACCCTTTAATTAGCAACAATATCCCATTCATCTCGACTATATTCATTTGGGTATTGGATAAATCAGCCAAATGGAAACTAAATTATTCATTACATACCGAATCCTCAGTAATGATAATAAATATGTGTCGAATCTAAATAATTATTCGCATGTCTGCATTGGAGCTGCCATATGATGTTTCTTGCGCGCTTGTTTTCGTAAAGTATATTATTGTAGCGCCATTGCTTCAGACTCATAGACAATTTGTCTATTTGTCTATCTATTTCGCGTATTCCATTTCACTTACGAGTCTCACAATAACCCAGAGCGAAGCCTCATAGTTGTTGCTGGTGCCAGTTGTCGTCGCGTTTCATTGCGCTTTAACGACGAGGCACTTGACTGATGACGGCTGGAATATGAGGACGAACGTAATTTATTCATTGAGAACTCGCTGTGGCGTCCGTTGCTACGCGCAACAGCAGCAAAACGTCGGACGAATCCTCCTTCATTTGCATTCGCAAGCGAATGCATACGATGCGACGAATTGCAACGTTTTAATCTAATCCCCTCAGCTAAATCAACTATTACATCATGTCATTGCGCATGCACCGAGTGTCCCCAATCCAATTATGTTTGTCAAATTTCCCAGTTAGTCCACTATGACAGTGATAGACGCCCATGTAGAAAGAATCCTTTATGCACTTTGATATTGCCTTGCCTTGGTATACGGTTTTCACAAGCCGAAGAGGGCAGCACTGGAAACGAAAGCACCCTCAGATGTGACATCCCTTAGTTGAATCGGATTAGCTTGTTAAAGGAAATCTTACATTTGTTTGTTGTTGCAGAGTCGACGACGCCCCTGATGCAGCGGAAGCAGCTCGGGAATGCAAGTCTTCGCGGCTCGGAGATAACTCTCTATGGGGAAGTTGCTTCGGCGCATCTCTCTCCAGGACATCAGCCTTTCAACGGCAACTGCAATCTGATGAACAACAGCGCCACCTCGACGAGCAGTGGCAATCGTAATAAAGTTAAGACGAACGGCCATTTCACGACATACATGCAGGTAATGTCGGAAGCATAAATACGTTCATTCCTGTTGTAATATCGCACGAGCTTGAGCTACTTGCGGAAATGATTGTTGGTCCCCGAGGAATTTCAATATGCCGCAACAAGAATGCGAACGCGCAAGTTTTAATGAGATGAGTTACAATATGTAAATTGCTGGATTCACGCGTATCAAACTTCAAATTGGCAATTAATTGTGAATTGTAATTGTTCCCTCAGGGCCCATTCATATATGACAGTTTGACATAACCTTGAACTTGCAGATTATGTCCGTAATGCTGAAAGTTTATAAATGGGATAAATGAGTGTTTCATAATTTAAATAAATTGGGATATAGAAGAAGAGAACACTCCTGTTTGCTTGCTTGTCTATGATAAGAATTCAGATGAGTTAAATCTGTAAAATCAAAACCTACAAAATGACATTTTACTTATAACGTACTAAGACCCTGAGTAGTATAAAAACATCTAGGAATACGCTAAATGTAATACGCTACAAAAACGAACGGGAGTAGAATTTTATAATTATTGCTTATGCGAAAAATAAATTTCCCTTCCCTTTTGTCTTTGGGTGCCATTTTGACCAGGTTTCTGCGGTGAAATCAAAAATCAGGGTCACATCCATAACCTATAACTATATTCAAAATCTAGGGACTATTATGGACGCATTCGTAGTTCCTCTTGTATTAAGCCCCATATGTGTGTAATCGACTACAGGAGAAACATAGTAGTAATCATAACCTACAAACAGTTTAGTTCTTCAAGGACAATTACATACGTTGATCAATGCGTGCAATTTCGGGTAATTTGTTCTTGTTGATACTTAACAACATTGTAAGCACTGCCTTTCACTACCAAGTGCACATTTAAACCCAAAGATCATGAAAAATTTCATCATCGTAAAATGCTCATAAAAATGTCGATGCGTGCATGGAATTCATTGAACGCAACGAGTTATTGTACTGCTAACTAGAACCCTGAATGTCCAGCTGCTTGCACAGGTTGCTTCGGTCATACAATTTCCTCTCGTTTTGCAGACTCGCGGCGAGCTGAACGCTTCGATGGAGATGGGTCATCCGGAGAAGCTGCCGAAGACGCGGCCGAGCAACAATGGCGGTGGCAGCGCACGAATCACCTCCAGCGGCGGCGTGCAGACCAACGTGATGACGCAGAGCTGCCCGACGCCACCGCAGAGTCGCCGAAGATACTTCCTGAGCCCGAAGGCGTTGAGGAGTCCCTTCGCCCAACGCGCCGCCAGCCGGCAGACATCCGCCGATT
The DNA here is from genome assembly GCA_030264555.1 of Aleochara sp. GC000083. Classification (NCBI taxonomy): domain Eukaryota; kingdom Metazoa; phylum Arthropoda; class Insecta; order Coleoptera; family Staphylinidae; genus Aleochara; species Aleochara sp. GC000083. The sequence goes on from JARJDZ010010174.1 coordinate 4,418, forward strand.
CTGCATTCTCAGGTACGCATCATCATCATAACCATGGTCGTTTGTGGCGTTCGAGGGCGCGTTCATAAATTCGCGTACGCCATTAACACCTCCAGCGAGGCGCATGGCGCATGCCAGACAGAATAAGAAGCCGACGAGTCATCTCCAGACGAGGCGCATGCAAATTTCGCTGAAAAGAAACGAAGGCGAAAGGCGCATTAAGACGTCGCGACTTCGTGGGATGCGTTGGTTGAACATGCGCCAAGCACTTACTTATATTTTGTACCAACTCACATGTTCACGTTGCTCTTGCACCGAGAGCGGACGCAAGGCAACATTTTCACGCTTTCGAGGGCGACCCCAAAAGGATGTTTATTTCATTTACAAGTTGAAACGCGCGAATTTGTAGCTTTCATGCTTGGATGTTGGGAAGACATAACAAACTTGAAACAACATCCACACATGCGTACAGCATTATTAATGGTGATTAATTTGGTGAATAACTAGAACGCATGTCTGCATCTACCACCTCTACTGACTCCAAGCACTGGCCGAGTACGTTGCTGGGGAAAATTCGGTCTCTTTGGTCGGCGGGCAACACTGGGCCTAATACGGGGCTGAATCAACTGATATCAGGCAGGATATAATCGCGTTTTGTGTGTTTATTTGTTTGCACTGAAATTGAGGACAAGTGATGCGCACTGCATGTGATTATCTGACGCGACACAACTGCATGGGGGCAGCACCAGCTTCTGCTGTGGCATCCTCAGGTTGTTGCCTTTTCTGAATTTTGTGTTTGCATCGCGAGAGAGCACATCAAATAACGAGACAGTCTCCTATTCAAAACTTCTACACTTAATAAAAGAGAGGAGTGTACCAATTAACATCTTTACAAATGCATCCACATGCACCTTCCAAATTAGGTAAAACCGCATTAAAACATTAACATTTACGTTCGTCGTGCGTAGGGCTGAATGAATGCTGATGAACACACAGACTACGAAGCAGCATTAAAACTTTTAACACTTCGCTCGTCCACCAACCGCATGAAGAATTTGAATAATGAATGCATGAACGAATACATTTCGTTGCCTTTTCCATGTAGCTCACACATTGAGTGCACGGGCAGATGCGTTTAGCGTTGGTGTCTCTCTTCGTTTCCACTTCTTTGCTATGTGTTTCGTTCCTTCGTGCCCCTGTTTCTCGATGCAATGCTAATCTACTTTTTTCGAATTGATTGCGTGTGCTCATGGTGATTGCATGTACCTAGACACAAGATGATAGATGGAGCTGAAATTGATTTTGCCTTTGCCCAACAGATGACGAATGCCCGAACGAGAAGCCGATGACGAAGAAGTCCTCGGAGGATATGTACATGCGACTCGGGCTGCTGCTCGGCGATAATGCCGCCCGGAGGTCGAAGCGGGCGCCGGCGCGTGGAGGCGGCTCCCACGAGTCCTGCTCGTCGCTGGCGAGCTACGACACCGGCGCGGTGATGTCCGCCAACACCAGCCCGGTCTCGACGCTCACGGGCAGCTCCGAGGATCAGCTGCGCACCGCCGCCACCGTCTCCGACAGCGTGGGCTCGCTGATGTCGATGTCCATGTCCGGCCAGAGCAATTGCAGCTCGAGCCCCATCAGCCGCCGACACAGTGTTACAAGTAATTACCTTCTCGTACGCCTAAGGAATCGCATTCAAACCGCATTTTTCTTCCTCATTTTGAACAGATGGTCAAGGGCCTGTCGATGATCTCGCATTGTTCCAATCTCGTCGCACTTGCGTTCGACGTTCGGCGCGCAATGGCACCGTCAAGGGTCCTATAGATCCCAAAATACGATTCGCACAGTATCGAACGCCGCAGTTGACGCTGAAGCCGCTCTTCTTTGAGGTACCGTTACAAGAACCAGATCCACTCTTCCTCGGCCGGCAGTGGCTCATTAAGGAAATCAGCGAAATTGTTGGTGAGTATTAATTGTATTTGTTTACTTCATTTGTTTATCATGTAGGGGAACGTAGGGCTTTTTGTTAGAGTGTACAAGGGAAAATAGTATCACGGATTTTTTGGAAAAATATTGCATTTTGGACTATTTTTTTGCTCAGTCTTCCATTTGTATCCTGCCACATCAATGTCTCAAAGTGAATATCACTTATTTAGGGCAATTCACGTAAAATTCTACTTATGTCTAATTTTGGTTGGAATAAGGATTGTCAATTAATATAAAACGTTCTTTGCTCTATTTTTTTCCAAATTTAATTGAGTTTCATGTTTTGCAAGACTTTTTGCGTTCAATATTTTAATTTATTAATTATTTTAATTGAAATAAAAATTTTACCCTCGGTTTAGTTGAAACAACATTGTGGGACTGGTTGTAACATGATATTATTAGTCTCTTCGCCTCGGCCATTTCAAAACTCCGAGGACCTGAAAGATGCTACTGTTACTATTATTTTTTCGTTATTATCAAATCAAATAGTTTAAAACAAAAAGGAGTTGTAAAACTGATAATTCAATGGAATTACAATTTGTTGATTTAAAATTAGAAACAAAAAAAAACAAAATGGAACACTTTATATTCTCAGGAAATTATGCAATTTATTGCAAACTTAAATTCGTTCATTAACGTGATAAATTATAAATTTAGTTCTACACGTTTCATGAAACGATTACACTTCTTGAGAAATAGAATGCAAGCGCAATTATAATTTATCATCCGGTTCAGTTAAAAGACCATTTTCAATTTCATTTCACTTGATCCCATGTGGTGTTATACATATATTACATAACCTTAACAAACCTTATAAATGAAAAGCACTTTAATTTCGCTTGTAATTACCATATGAAGTGCAAGCAAGTGAAGTGAGACATTCATTGATATTTGCATGATTTCATTTGCATACACCGTTTGCTATCTACAAGTTGATTATACCCACATTAATTATTTGCCAAGACATTTTAGCCAATGAAATTGCAGGTCACTCAACACCAGGGGTCCTGTTGACAGGCAATCCAGGAACAGGAAAGACAGCACTCATTCTGCAACTAGTCGAACACAGTTGTTTCGGCAGACGCAAGGAGAACATCTACCAGCAAGTACAATCACAGCATCCGACATCAATCCAAAGCATTCATTCACCGGACAGATCTCGGAGTCCATTGTATTATCAAGTGGACACGCAACCCGATAAACTACGCCAATTATCGGGGCAGGTTGTCGCGTATCACTTCTGCCAAGCTGATAACAACAACACCTGCTTAGTACCAGATTTCATTCACTCGTTAGCTGCGCAACTTTGCCAAGCACCACAGCTGATCGCCTATCGAGATCATCTTCTGAGTGAACCTCACTTACAAGGAGCCCTCTCACTGCGGGAATGTATAGCAAATCCGGACCAAGCTTTCTGCCGTGGGATACTGGAACCATTATCCAGTTTACGGCGTATCGGGAAGATAGATGGCACCAGTTGCGTTATCCTGGTCGACGGCCTTTGTGAAGCTGAATACCATCGACCCGACCACGGTGATACCATAACCTCGTTTCTGGCGAAACACATGCCCCAACTACCCTCGTGGTTGAAAGTTGTAGCCACTGTGCGCAGCCAGCTACAGGACGTGGCGAAGCATTTGCCATTCACACGGATCTCATTAGATAATGTAGCAAATAACGATAACCTACAACGCGATGTTTTGGACTACGTCGGCTTCCGTCTGCAGAACAGCCCAACCATCCAAGCGAACATTACCGCCGCCAATGTCGTCAAACTCGAATTGAATCAGCATAAATTCTGCCAGCACCTACTGCAGCTATCCCAGGGATCATTCCTCTTCGTCAAGCTCACCTTGGACCTCCTCGAACGTGGCCACTTAGTTGCCAAATCGTCCGGCTTTAAAGTACTGCCTGTATCATTGGCGCAGATCTATTTGTTGCACTTCAATCTGCGATTCCCAACGGTACGCTCTTTCGAGAAGGTCACACACATCCTGAGTGTATGCCTTGCGGCACTCTATCCGCTAACTTTGGTCGAGATCTACTACTCTGTGAACGCACTCTTGGTCGATGCATTTCTCCCCTGGGCGGAGTTCCTTCAGCGCTTTAAACTGTTGTCGGGCTTCCTTGTAAAGCGCCTCGACAATACGTACATGTTCTTTCATCCATCGTTCAGGGAGTGGTTAATACGCCGAGACGAAGGGGAGAGTGCAAAATTTCTTTGCGATCTACGTGCTGGACATTGCGGCATTGCATTTCGCCTTTCACGTGTCCAAGCCCCACTGGACGCAGAGAAAACCCTAGAACTAGGCCATCATATCCTGAAGGCACATGTCTATCGTAATATGACACTTGAAACCCTAACCTCACGAGACCTTCAAGCCTATTGGATTGGACAAAGTTGCCTCGAGGTCTCTGAAGGTGTCAGCAATCTACGTAATGTGTACAGTCCCAATGTTAAAGTGTCTCGCCTGCTTTTGCTTGCTGGGGCAGATCCGAACCACATAACCGATTTTCTTGGCAATGCCCCAATATTATGCATGTACGCAAATGAAGGTATCTTACCGATGATATCATTGCTCTTGGAGTTCGGTGCTGATGTCGAATTGACGAACAGCCAAGGCTGCACTGCTCTGAGTTTAGCATCAGCAAAAGGTCACTGCGACGTGGTACGCCAGTTGGTGGCAGCAAGTGCATCTCCAGGTCACGTTGACACTGCCGGACATTGCCCACTCATCCATGCTGCTCGTAATGGTTTTCTGAATGTTGTTGGTTATCTACTTGCTTGCGAATGGAACAGCAAGTCACCGGAAGATATAACCCTCTCGGATGCATCCCAACAGGCGTTGGTTGCAGCCGCCGGACAAGGTCACCACGAAATCGTAGAATACTTGTTGGACACGTCGAATTTGGATGTAGATGCCCAATGCACGCTCACTGGTGAAACAGCTTTGACTGTCGCAGCAAGTAATGGATGTCTTAGCGTGGTAAACGCATTGATTCAACGTGGCGCTTCCATTTCAATCACCAACAAGAAGGACATGTCACCATTACTCTTGGCCGTCAAGGAAGGCCACTGGGCAATCGCCGAACGCCTCCTGGAGAACCACGCTGCTCTGGAGCAGTGTGATAATCAAGGACGTAGCGCCCTCATGCTGGCTGCTTCGGAAGGTCACGCAGGGCTCATTGAACTGTTGCTCGATAAAGGTTCGCAACTGGAGAAGCAAGATCACGAAGGATTGACGGCGTTGTGCTGGGCGTGCCTTCGAGGGAAGCAGCAGGCGACGCAAACGTTGCTGGATCGCGCAGCCTCGTTAAATCACACGGATAAAACTGGACGCACGCCATTAGACTTGGCGGCGTTCCAGGGGAATCCCGCAATTGTGCAGCTTCTGCTGGAACGCGGTGCACTCATCGAGCATGTCGACATCAATGGTATGCGACCTTTGGATCGCGCCATCGGCTGCAAAAACGTGCAAGTTGTGCAGTGCTTTTTGAAGAAGGGCGCTAAACTAGGACCTGCCACATGGGCAATGGCCCAAGGAAAGCCAGATATTATGTAAGTATACCACATCTCTGAATCCAGTATAATCTAATCCCAGAAAGAAAAGCTAAGATTTCAAGTTTGCAATTTGTGTTGTAGGCTTATACTGCTAAACAAACTCCTAGAAGATGGCAACCTCCTTTATCGCAAGAGTCGACTCCGTGAGGCAGCACATCGCTACCAATACGCGTTGAAAAAGTTCCCTGCCGATGATGAAACTTCTGGAAGTTTCCGTCAGCTGAAGTACAACTTTTTATTGAATCACTCGCGCTGTAAGCGCAAATTAAACGTACGTATTTGCGCTGACGTGTTGATACTTTTTAAGTAGTTATCGAAGGTTGAACGTAATTAATTTGCAGGAGGGCGAGGAAGCGATCGAATTGGCCAATCAGGCTCTCGAAATGAAGACGGACAGTTATGAAGCGTTCTACGCGCGTGCTAAAGCTGAGCTTGACCTCGGCCGCAACGAGAAAGCACTCGCTGATGTCAAAGATGCTTTACGTTTGGTATCCACACAACGGCCTGATGTTCGTAAGGTACTCTTGCACCTGAAGGACGAAATCCAGAAGAATTCATCCAGCAAACGCGTCATTAGTAATAAGGATTTCGCCATATCCGTTGACACGTTACACGAATAAGAATTTGACGTTTTTTTGGACTATATAATTTATTGGAGAGTGAAATCTACTTAAATTGACGATAGGAATTGGTTTGATAGTTGTCGAAGATAAAGACTGAATTTGCTTGGAATTTTCTAATTTGAATGTAGAGGCACACATTTGGGCTATATGATTAGAAATCAGTGTATATATTTGATATTAGATAAAGGCTGCAAGAGCCGCAATACAGTTGATATTATTTATTTATATTTAATTACGCGTCGCTTTTAATTGTTATTAGTTTTGTTTTCATGTTTTGCTTTTGTAATCAATCATCATTCCCAGTAATATGAACATCATTATTCATGCAGCGCATGAAAATTGCCAATTTAAACAATGATTTATTCGTTTCAATGTTTCGTCCTACTTTAATTCATTACAATGTTTTGTTATTGTTTTTTCTGTAATATGGATGGAAACTTGTATTCGCTTTAATTAATTTTCTATTTTTAATCAACTTGAAGAGAATTGATTTATTGGTCTGAACAGGAACAGAATATGTTAGTCTTGCCAAAAAGGAATTTGCAATCAAAATCTTACTAACTATTCTTGTAATTTCGTAATGATTACTTTTAGATTGATGTAGTTAAATCTGTTCCGCTGAACAATGCAATATTTATAGCTGCAATTTGTTATTCTATTTTATATTGTATTTCTATATTTGACACGCGGAGGTTTCATCTTTGTTATTCCAGTTTATTCTCTATTTAATTGATTTGATTTATTTGATTATTTATATATAATACGAGCAGTTAAACTGTGCCTACTAATTAAGTATATTTATATGAAATTATGGCCTTAGATTGAGTAGATAAGTATGATATTCTCTGAGATGGTTTTTGTAATAGGTAACGTTTTGTAAACAAATTATTGTATTGTATATGTTTGAAAACAATATTGAAATGCTGATTGATTAGTAAAAATATCTACAATGGGTGCTATATATAGAGAAGCATTGAACAAATTTAAATTCAAATTGATAAAATATAAGTTTTCACATTACTCGTTTCTTTTTGTTGCTATATTTCCAGTGAATTATGTATTATTAATTTGGGAAATTCAAAAAAGAGCAAATATGTTGTTGGATTGGTTGCCTAAGGTGAACATATAAATTTCTAATTTTCTCAAGAGTAATGTGGGTTGCCGCCTTACAGGCGACGAAATTATTGATTTTATGAGGGTTTGTAAAATAATACTTTTAACAGAAGTTGTAAAGTATTTAATAATTAAAGTTAATAAAAAGATATTTAACAAGTATATCTAAATAGATTTTTGAAATATTTTATTTTAATATTTATAAAATGGAGTTTATTTGGTTGCATATAGCAATGTACTAAAACAATATATTTTTAGAGTGTTGTGGGTTACATATAGAAACGTCACAATAGTTACCCACTTTGAGCATAAAATTTATATAAGTTTCAAATGGAAACTTGGAATAAAAATTCGAATAGATTACCGAATATATGTTTTGTAGTCTGTATTAAGGTGCAAATAATTATATTTCCTCTAAATATGGAAAGTGAATGACTAAATTGTAATTGTAAATGTAGACTCACCGAGTGGGAGTTGAATAGTTATTGAGGGTTGCAAAGCCAGTTGGATTATAACAAGAAATCCTCTATTATGAATACATCACAAGTCGTATTTCCTCAGATGCTAATGCATATTGTATAGTTATGGAAAATAAGAAACAAATCCAATGATCCTCCACTTGCCAGACTTGGTATCATGCTGGTTGTGTGGGTTTGGATATGAGGTGGCCCTCCAACTGAAACATGAACATGAATTGTAAAATAGAATATCGACTAACAGAAACAGTGCAAGCGAAGACAAACTTTGTCTATTTTTCAAAAAGGATTCTTTTGGAACTGCCAGTCTACGAATCCAGCAATAAAATCTCTTTTAAAATTCAAGGAGCCAGAAGCTCTGCCTGCTCAGCACAAGCACGTAACCATAATCTCAGCATACGCACCAGAACCATTGATTGTTCGCTAGAATATCCAGCATATGTACCACGAGCATGCACAATGCATGAATGCAAAGTGGTTGCACATTGCTCACGTCTTGCTCGGTAGACTGTGCAGCTTGCACTAAAACGGGATGCACACGAAGATGCTGCGGATTGAAATCAGGCATATTCGCCTTATTCAGACGGGAACACAATGGCCAAGTCATTAGCGAAGTACAAATGTACCCATGGCATAATGTTGGCATGGTTCTATTATTCGCTGGCTGGATGGAAATGATAAAAATGCCTATTTGAACATGCCTGCCGCGCGCAGCCAACCAGCAAGTCACTAAACTCTTCAACTGCTTTAACATAAGGACACGAACAAGTTTCGTCTCCGGTTCAACAATGATTTTATTATTACATCTATTTTAATACGGTTAATGATCTAGCAATTATTCGCTTGGAACTAATTGAGATGTGATTATTGTTCAATACATTTCTTTCATTTTCATTCCTTTATAATTGTATGGTAAAGCGCTTCGTTTGAATGGAATAAAATATCAGATAATTTACTAGGAGATTTCAAAGTGCAATGTCATTACATTTAATAATTTTGGATAAAGATTAATTAGAAGGGTAGATTTCATACTACCTGAAAGTTCGTTTTCTTAGACTTGATCATGGATAGCATTCATAATATAATTACACAAAATCTGTTAGAAATAGGCATTAGGACCCTCGATTTCAATCCAGTAAGATTTTCTCTTATAATCTCTGATTATATTATTCGATGGCATCTCATGTTTGTCCTAATTTTAGAATATTTTACCTGTCTAGAAAAAATTATGATGAAATGTTTCTCTTTTTAGAATATCAGATAAGTGCTCTATTTTATTTAAATTTCAATTCACTTTATCTTATAAGGAATAACTTTAATTATATAAATTTAAGAACAAGTTTTCTTGCACATCCTACCTTGATTGACACTATTAAAAAATTATATTGAAATTTTTCGTTATTTCTATCCAGATCGTAAAAATTGCATAGAAGCAAAAGCTTGACAATATTAGGATTTCTTGAATGCCACTGAAAAATTTAAACAAATCACTTTTCCTATGCGTTTAGTTAAAGGTATTTCGGATTGTGTATTTATGGTTGTTATTTAGTAAGTAATTTGAATAATCCGATGTATTAGTTAACTAAAATTACATTTGTTGACCATAAATGCAGTTACTCTAAAATGTAAACAGATCCTTAAAAGCATCATATATATACTAAATAATTATTTATTCATCATTTAATCATGACAACTTTACACATGATTTAAGTATACTATTTATATTAACAATCAATGATTTAGGTTTTGTCAAAATACAAGCAATTTAATTTAGTATAGCACCTTCTTTTTTGGGCAAAACATATAAGAAATCAAAATATAAGTAAAATTATGTCAAACATAAAAGATATATATTGAATTATAAATATTTTAGTTATTGTAATAAGGAATCCATTATTTTCGAGGTGTATGCAATTTTTTCCAAATAAGTGAAAATGATTTAATCAAAAACTCATTAGAAAAGATTTTTATTTCAAGAACACTATCCAACAATGATGAACAAATTTCTTAAACTTTCAAAATGGATTTGTAAAATAATTCCTGAACAGGACTTGCACGTTGATACCTGGATAATATTCGGATTCATTACTTATAAAATATTGTGATAGAGAATTCTCGATGAGGAGAAACATTTCATTATAACATATACAAATTGTTTAGATTAAGTATTTTAACAAAGCAAATTTAATCTGCAAGGTTGTTATCCAATAAGACACAAAAGTATAATATTTGTTTTTAATATTTTTTTTGCATAAACTTTTCCTTGTTCTGTTATAATTCTACGGTGACGATAATCCAAACAAAGAAGATTAAAATGTTAATCTAGAATTTATTTTTGTGACAATTCCCTATTATGTAAATATTACGCAGGTTGTAAAACCATCCATTCATCATTTCAATTCGTTGATTAAAATTTAAAGTCTGTCAAAAATGTAATGTGGATGAAAGTTGTTTAAATGAAATGGATATTCACAATTTAACCATTTATTTTTCTGTGCAATTTATGAAGTAGTATTTTGGAAATTAGATCTTGATCCTGCATTTTCTAGTTTATCTCTCATAAATATTCGTTTTCCATTTTTGGATAATTTCCTTTCCAAAATTGACTTCTAAAGTTTGATTTGAGCAATAAGCAAATTTAATGTTTGTCAAAAAGGTAATGTGGATGAAGATGTATCAGATAGTTGTTTAAATGGAACGGTTATTTACTATTTAACCATTTATTTTCCTGTGCAATTTATGAAATACTATTTGGAAATTAGATCCTGATCCTGCATTTTCTAGGTTATTTCTCATAAATATTCGTTTTTTTGGCAGTTTCCTTTCCAAAATTGACTCCTAAAGTTTGATTTGAGCAATAAGCAGATTAATATTGTGACTAAATAAAAGTACAAATAGTGCTATATAATTGCGTGGTTGATTCGTATATTTTAATATATTTTAGTAAAATACGTAAGAACAAATTCATCACTTATGCAATTAAAGGTGTCAAATGGAATGATACTATCACCAGGATATTTCACTTCATATCTTACAATTAGCGAAACTATCAACTATCCTGCTCGAACTAGGATGTCTACTTCCATATGTATTATACACTTCAATCTTCATATCTGCATTAAAAAATTCTGCAGCAAATGGGATTTGGAATAGGTTTGAGATTTTAACCAACTAGAACCGATTAATGGTTTGAAACCTTCTTCTGCAGATTCGAGGTTTTAGGTATAGGGATATGCAACCCACTCAAGTCTATAAGCCAATAAGTTGGCTTTGTATATCACAACACCAAATTTGGTTATCCCGAGTCCATAAAATCCGAACGCAAGCTAAATTTGGCTCTCAAGCCGCCTGTTGCACATCTGTGCTATGCTCTCTGCTAAGAAAATTAGACTGTGAAGGGTTAGGATAAGAATGGGCTGATATATCTGATCAAATATCTTGTGCCTATCATGTAACTGAGCCAAATCCTTAGGGACCACTAGGTTAATCCTTCGGACGGACAAGATATATCAAGGGTTTATATCTTCATTTCCAAATTTCTGATTTTTGATCAAATGCGGGGGTGGGAGCAAATCATCCGCCATTGTAACCAGTTATGACTCGACAAGGACATGGGAAAGTGTGGACACGCCACTTACATCTGAAGAGTGGAACGATTTGAAAACGTTTGAAACCAGCCCAGCGACGTGGAATGGACGCAGGACGCGTCGTTTATTATGGAACGTTATCGTGCAGCCAACGTAAATAAACCGAAAGATGCATCGTACATTATTGCACACTGGCAGTAAATAAACAAAGAGCGGCCCCAAATGAATGCGAACATTGTCCGTGTGTGCACGTGATGTACACGTCGTCGGGCCGCGCGAACGGTATGAATAGATAGAGCAAAAGCCAAGGCAAGAGTCGAGAGCGCCGGGCGCGATCGCAAAAGAGGTAAAAGAGAATGTTACATTGGTGGGGCCCGGCAGTCAGCTGCGGCGGTCGCGCGAGAGTACCTGTAGAGTTCAGCGGAATCCGTGGGCTCTTCCAACGACGACGACGACGACGACGAGCGCGCAACAACCCAACCGAACCACAGCACCAGAACCAGCCAGCCGCACAACCGAGCGAGCACCAGCGTACCGCGGTAGTTGCGGCAAGAACCACGACGCATAGCATCGCATCAACGACGCCGCTGGAGCTATCGACTCTGCTTCGCGTCTACCTTCCATAAGTTTCCCGCATTGCAGCCGTCTAGTGCGTTTGTTCAAGTTCCTCGCGCTCATTAACGTGGTGCGTGCGTGCAATTTGCATATTGTAGCGAAACAGTTTGGATATCAAGGATAACACCCGGCAAATAGTACTCCTAACAAATAAACAAGAGCGGATGTTTGGTGCGTCAGTTGGATTTACTGATTAATTGTCGATCGAGTCGGCGTAGGAGCAGTTGTTTGTTGTCACCAAAGTGACCTACGATCACAACATTGGGCTGAAGTGCGGGTAATTCTGTGTTGATTCCCAGTGATTGTTCCGTTGTTGGTTGTTATCGGTTCGTGCGATTTCAATTATCGCGACTTCGCACGTCAATGTGCGCCGCCGAGAAGAAGCCCTCCTCGTTCAAGTGTCGTCCCAGCGCCGCCAACAACAATAACAATCAATGCCGGCTGCACCAGCGGCAGCAGCAACGACGCCGCTGACGATCCGTCTATTGAATTTTCGCGGAACCAACTTCAGTTTTCATTGAAGTCATCGCACAACAATTGGAGCGCTGCCCGCTCGAGGAGCCAACGTGAACGCGAAGTTGACATCATGGCTAAAGACAGGTTAGTTTCAATTGTTGCCTGCTTCATTCAGGAGGCGATGTGGCTTCCGTCGTTAATGGTCTAGCTCTAGGTGTCTGAAGCATATGCCAGGCATAAATCTCCCATTTGCGTTTGCAAATAGCTGGCATAATTTTTGCGCAATAAAAATATTTTTATGTGGGTTTAATGGATTCTCGTGGTAGGTAAAGATGAGAGGGTCATGGTGATGGATGGAAGAAAATCCTTTGTGAGAGTACCATAAAAAATTGTAGTCCACCTTGTAACTCTATCGATTATCAAAAGTTAAGACAAACTAAACTTCATTCTTAAGTTATATCTTTCAAACATAACAAACGTTATTTACATACGTAAATATACAAGTTTCGATTTTTTGAATTTTTTTTAGATTCTTGCAGTTCTTCATGTCATTTCAGGGCAATTTTTTCAACATTTTAAAGTATATATAGGTTCTGATTTAGTTGAATTGAAATACTAAAGATACTGAAGTTATTCAAGCCAAGAAAAATATTTAATCCTCATTTGTTCCTTTTTGAAAAATTATTCAAGGTGGATATTATTAAACAAATTGTTATATCCACTGCTTTTACTTCGATTTATTCCATTATTATCGTGATTTTTAGTATACGTTACACATTAATTTTGAAATTTACAATATTTATTCATATGAACAATAGAATAACTCACAGTGGTACTAATCAAACTTTTTTAATGGAATATCCATCTTATGTATCTTATGTTGAATTTGCTGTAGAGCGATGATATCAAAATATCAATTAATATTAATATCAAGCAGGCTTAGTTTCATGATATTTTTCAAAATCAATCCGTTTTCTGCAAAATGGCATAAAAATAACTGCTCCTAATAATATTTAGATTTATGTACTGCTGATTTTATATTATACTCTAACAACATTTAATATTTTAACAACGTATTATTTCATCCTTTGTGTGCATTATGCGTCCTTAATGAGATATTCACTTAATCTTGCAAATAATAATTGTTGTATAATACATTTACAAATTTCCATTTCTAAACTTTAGTCCCCAAAAATTGAAGTGGTATATTAATTTCGCATATAAAAGATATTACTCTCTGTTCTTGATTGGAATGAAATGCATTAGTAATATATTAATAGCATATATTCAAAATTTGGCATCAAGAAGAGAAATAAGTTTTCCTCATCAGTTGGTGCATCTTTTAAACTTTCATATATACACGTGGGAAATTTTTCCCTTTGAAGTCTATAAACAATTCTCATTACTATATATTAATTTGTCCACAATTTAACATTAACTTTACGTGCATTTAACGTCATGAAATTAGAGATGCGCAAGAATTTGTGCAACAATTCTCAAATCACTGGTTTAAAATTTCGTTGGAAAACTTTGCGATATGTATATATTCACTTTTCTCCCCAAAAACAGAAATATGCGTGATAATATACTGTTATATCAAACATAAACAATATGTTTTAAAAGTGTATTTAGTCTAACTGGCAAAGTTTTGTAAACTTGAAATAACAAAAAAATGTTTCGCTACAATCAAAATAATCACCAAATACATGCTTTGTAAACATATACAATATTTTCTAACGACTGTTGGAATTTAAATCTGATTTAAAAGTATCTCAATAAATCCGTCATTGACATAGAGGCAAATATAAGAATAAAATTTATTTGTACAGTCAACAAATATTCTGGATATATTTTAATTTGCTTTTACCATAATTACTATTAACTTTTATATAATGATTATTTTGGTATAATTGACAATATTTTTATTCAGGACAATTTATCAATATATTATACAGGATGTTTTTCTAATCCTGGCCTAAGAGCTTGTTTAGTACATTTGTTGATTTTTCTTGCATTTTGTTCAATTGCATTTCTTTATGAAGAAGATTAAATATTTTCTTACAAAATTTCCAAGTTCTTACTTTCCTTTCATTAGACAAACTTTAGCTTTGAACTTACAATTTTTAATTGGAATTCTGGAAAGAAAAAGTTTCATGGATAAGATTATAATTTGGATAATTAACGTGATATTAAGCAAGTTTGCCTGTCTAAAAGTTAGAGATGCTAGAAAAGTATCCAATTCAACTTTTAAATTAACTTATTTATGAAATTTACATTTAGATACTGAAAGATTTAAGATTTGTTTTAAAGCAAGGTTCTTTAAATTAATCAATGTTTGCAATAAATTAGAGGCGTTTATTATTGGATTTACATAAATATTTTTGAATTTAGAAACATCTTCGTCTATAAATATTATTTTGAGTGTCAATAATACGAATTTTAAATTCCAATTAATTGGAAACTTAGTTAAAATAATTTCAATTAAAATTAGAACTTTTAAGTCTGAAAATTCCCCGCTTATTTCTTTAAATATTTGTTCGTTATTACTGGTTCAATAAAGGAAAACAAGCATATAGAATTGCAATTATTGATCAAATCATGGAGCATTGAAATCGAAAACAAACTCAAAATTTTATTTGCCCATTGGATAGATGGACTGATTCTGGGCACTCAAAACCAATATATTGAATATTGGCTTTAGTATGCATATGAGAGTTCCATCGTCCTCGTGCAGCGATAAAAACCGGACGTTATTGAATAAACGCATATGAATACTCTTCGGGAAAGGCAAACAACGTGGAAATCCGAAATGTGCTTACAGCGATGAATTTTTTGCGTTGATTTGGTCGTTGTTCGTTCGTTATATCCATTCGCTGAATAGGCACCCAAACACTCACATTTCGCCAACTGCACGAATTTTTTTCACATTTCCAATTGCCGAGAAGGTCTATTCAGGTATTCATTTCGCATTTTTTCATATTTGCACCAGTTCCCAGTTGATTGGCTACAGGAAAAAAACGAAAAACAATAAACACCTATTTTATTCAATATTTGTTACAGTTTTTAAGTACTTCCAAATAATATTCGGTAAATTCTCAAAAATCTTTATCTTCAAAACTGTTTATTTTTAAATAAATGATAAATCAGTTTAGGGTTTATTGCGAATTTCAGGAATATCAATTCCTGAAAATCGCAAGTTGGTAAATAAATTATTTTATAATTTCTCTCATTAAGCGATTATTTGTTAATTATTAACCTCCATTTTAAGCATGTTATCAATAATTGGGAGATATTAATAAAAGTATTTATGTATACCTGGTCAACTTTTTCTGCGTATAGGAAAGTAACTGAAAAAATATTTAACATCAGAATTGTTGGCAAATTTTTGATACAAGTCTCTTGAGTAGAAAAATTATTTACGAATGTAGTCATCCGATAGAAATTATATTTATTAACTTGTGTTTTTGTTGCCGTCCGGGTGACAAAACTTTTAGATCATTGATAAATAAGTATTATTAGTGTTAAAAATCGTATTATAAAAACCTGTGTTTACATCTCATCTTTGATGAAATGAGACATGAAGTTTTCATACAAATCTATCCTCAGCGAAGAGAACTTGTTAATTTTTGTAGAGATTTATTTTTTGCACTGAAAATAAATACGTTATAACATAGTCAATTAGTAATCAGGCAAAATAGTAATTTCGCAAACACAGGATGTTCGCATTTATTTGGTTGGCCTAAGGTGGATTAAAAAAAGCATAGCGCTTGTTTCCTTATTCTGTACGTTAAGAATCCAAGTGTACCTAATGTATTGCGTAAGAACAATAACGTGTGATTGTTTAATCAAAGCGGATAAAATATGAACGTTAATTCTGCTATAGTTGCACTAATATGAGTCATTTTCAATCATTCGATGTGCGTGAAAGTAGGACGGACGAGCTCTTGAGTCATAAAAAAATATTGCAACATGTAATGGTAAACATTTCTTTTTTATTAATCTGAGTTCTGATTTAATGTAATCAAGCAGAATAGCATTAAAATTTATCAACCTGTTGTCGCAAAATATATCAGGAGAAAGACATTTAAAAGAAAGTCTGACATGTTTTAAATAACCATAGAAATTAAATGTATTTCTTATTTTTTAATTTTGAATATGGAAAACTTTATTTAGCTCATTATTTTCAATTATTAGGTATTGATTACTTTTCTGGTATAAGATTAGGTCAAAAAGATTCATTTTGATTATAATTGTTGCATATTCGTGTATAAAGAATTAATAATAATTTTAATAATAATGCCCAACTTCAGATTCGCTTACAACTTTACTTATAAGGCTTCAAAATTGGACTAGCCATCACTCATAGCAGCAGTCAATAATCTATCTTGTTACTTTTCCAAAATAAATCATTAAAAAATATTGGATGGCATGGCATGGCATGAAAAAATTAAACTATAAAATTTCGGATATAATTTTGAAAAACAATGACTACAAAGTCTTATTTAAATAAGAGAAGTTCTGTTTCAATAATATATCATAATAGATTATCTTATTATGCAAATGATTAATTCTACATAAAATTTTATTAACGACATTTTTACAATATAATAATAAATATTATGCCTTTTTAATGAAATAATAATTCAAAGGTAATTTGCACTTCTTTGACATCTACTTTTTCAAAGGAAGGATGCCTTCTTATTAAATTAGGCCCAAGATGAAAGGAATACGTATTCAGATGATATTTGCCACTCGCCGTTTCCATTCACAGCTCGATTTCGGGGGTCCAAAAACCGACTAAAATGGGAATCCCTAGAAACAGTTATTAGCCAACTAGGACATGAAATTCAAGAAACCTTCTCGTTTCCCCTAGGAATTGAAAGAAAACAAAAGACAAAGGAAAAGAAAATGTACGAAAAAGATCACATCAATGGAACTGGGTCGGACATGCAATGAAAATCCTGCACTTCACCTTGTATGATATGAAATATTAATGTTGATTACACTTTCCTCTCATTTTCCCTTGATTGTCGCTGTCCCTGCATTTGACTAATAATGTTAGGAACAAAAGATGGAACCCATCAAAGCAAACATTCAACGCCTAAAAATAAAAAGAATGCATAACGGAAAGCTCTGATTTGACTGAAAAGACACTAGGAGCGAAAGTAACGTCGAATGAATGAAAAAGTAAGAGTAAAAAAGATGCAAATGAATTTTGCTGGAAAATAAAGATGTAAACTTTTTCACAAGGGAGAAGAACGAAGGCTTCAGTCAAGAAGAAAAATATCTGGAATACACTTGTGAATAAAGTCTAAATTGAGTTAGAAAAGTGGAATTAGTTGTTTTGTTTGTGGGTTTTCCTTACTTAAATTTCCCGTTTTGGGGTGAATTTATTTGTTGGTTAATTCAATGTTCTTCGAGGAATTTTATTATTTAAAGTCAAGAAAATAAATGAGAATGACGTGACTTCTGATGTTTTAACTTTATGATTTAATTTGTAATGTGTTCCTCTTTGAATATTATTTATTAATTAGTTCAATTGTATGATAAGTTCGTAGAAAATGTTATCAAAAATAAATACTTTTGAATAATAAAACTACTCGATTTTCAATTAGGATTTAATACTTTAATTTATAGCTCAGATATCAATAAATGCTCTAAGTTAAATCAATATGAATAATTGTTCAAATTAATATCTATACGATCTGTATTGAAAGGCTCCAAAGGCCGATTTTAGCGAATTGGTTCTCATGAATTTAGTTCTATAGAGAACAAAAGAAAAATCAATTAGTTATATGCAAGACTCGAATTAGGTGTTCTTTACTAATAAATATAAATTCATTTAGTTTCCCGTTATTAGTCATTTGGGTATATTCACCTAACAACTTACCTATTCGTTTCCATTATCCATCCATTTGGTTATTTATACTATACTAAAACGAACAGGTGAAAGAGTGAGTGAGCGAATAAATGAGTCGTTACAAGAAATCCAAATAATGCATATTCATGTATCAAGCGACGCATAGAAACTACCAAAATCACCGAATAATTAGATTCAAATGGGATGCTTCTACACATGTAATCACATCCTGTATACTACATAGTAGGGTCTAGTCTAGTAGATAGATAGGCTACATAGTTTCTATGAAACGGGCGCAATAAATATCTTCCTGGACGTATACGATTTCAATGTTTTGTTGTGCGGGTGTCGTAATAGCAAATAAATCGAATAAGCATAGCGTAAATTCATGTATATTGTCTACCCAAATGTATTTGTTCTTTAATCGTTTATAATAATTAAAATATTTTTTGAACCATTGAAATTATTCGAATAATTACTTTTTTGTTGTTTTATTTTTTATCCGTAATCGGGATTTACATTTTGTTTTTCCTAAATTACACCTAATACTCACCTTAAAAACCTAATACATAGTAATTCCAAATTACAGCGAGCAGGAAGAATAATTTTTATATCATACATCACTTTTACGGACATTGCTACACAATGTTTGGACATGTTCATGTTTTAAACGTCATCAATCCTCACCTAATTTGGCCAGATGACGTATATCAATACCAGTAACATAGAACTCATAAATTAAAGTCACAAATCAATATATTATGGTCCCAACCTTGTATCGTGGTCTTCTTGTATCTCCAATATGGTTAACTTTGAAATCTAAAAGGGGAAATCCTGTTTTAGTTATAAATCCTTTGTCCTTATTATTTCAATAAATTACATGCAATAATCATTGTTCAATTTACTTTTAATTATTTAATTTTTTTGTCTCCCAGTTCAATAATTATCTTTGTAAGTTCGACATAATACTAGATTACAGAAAGTATGGGAAGTATGAGAAATGTTAAACTATATAAGTATGATATTAAATTTTATTTTATAATAGCATTTTACACAGGTGTGATATTCGATGTAGTAACAAATATAGTACTAGATTACTTAAAAACTCCGGTTGATAAAAAAAACTTTCCCAATTTTCCAAACGATGTAATGTAATTTTGATCGACTTTACTCCCGATTGTTTCGCATAAGTAGACATAAACTTTAGGTAAACATATAATATGATATCATCAAATATCGCTGTTTATGCTTTACCAACATGCAAATGATAAGTGCACGAGTAGTCAGAAAGTAACAAAACCATAACAGAACCGAGGTATTTCTAACCATGTGAATCATGGGCAGAGTGCGCGCGATTGATGGTTGCGCAACGTGAAATTTATTCTCATTGAAATTTCGATTGAGTTTTGCTCGGGCGCTCGCATTTAAGCCAGCCGGCTGGCACATTGTGGGTTTCTCTTAATGAATTTATTTATTTACGTGCATGTAGGTATACTGATCGAGTGCAATAACGCAATAGCGCAATATAATGCGAATGCATTTTGTATGGGTTCGTTTCGGTCCTGGGCGCTCGCTCTGCTGCATTTTTATTGTTGCTCAGTTCATATAAATTTAAATAGATTATCACAAGCGTATTGATATATTGATATACGATCGGCATGTATCAATAGCCACAATTTCATGTTGATTTCTGATTGCATTCAATGCGATTTCATTCAGATATTTCATCAATTGTATTGTTTTCATCATGGATGTAAGAAAATTGAGTATCGATTTTTTTGAGTATTGTATTCCATGCTTTTTTATTTATTTGTATTTAATCAGTATTATAATTGCCATACTGGAAAAGGCGATTTCAAATAATACTGTTGCCAATTAGTTGGAACTATTATTCGACATCTTCAGTCTTTTAAATCCTACTTATTTGTACTTAAAAGTGACATTTTTTATTGTAAATCATGGAGTAACCAGTTTCGCCTTGTAAATCTTCTTTGGGGGCGCCACTGGTACTAATATGGTAACAATTTGCCTGTTTTTCAGCAGATACTATCCTTTGAAACACACCAGATTACTTAATTTTAATTATATTGTAATGCTCTCCTCTATGTCCTGTATTGAAATGAAATATTTATGGTCACTTTAATCTCACTGCTCCTAGGTCGCTCTGTGACAGATTATTCGCCTTCCCAATCTCTAGTTTACATGAGTAAACTCGAAAATATAGGTCATGGTTAATACATAGATGCTCTATGGTCCTTTATTCTTCGCCCAACGGCTTTGAGGTACAGTTTCAAATTTCATTTGGCACCCTTCATGGCAAACACGTTTCTGAACATTTTTTATACTATAATGTTCTATAACGTAATTGAATTTCAAAACCATTACAGTTTTTGAATCTTGGTTATTACCAGTTTCTAGGTCCTGTTAAAATTGAGGTGCTCATTCTGAAACTACAAACCAGTTTCCCGTCATTCTCAATGGAAAAGTTACAGTTTCAGTTTAATATTCTTTAATTCAGTGCATTGACGTATTGTTTGGGCTGGACAATCTGGTTATATTTTTTACCCCAATATGTGAAAATATAAGCAACCAGTTATTTCAAGTTGGTGAACCAGCCAAACTAATATATCTTTACTATCTTAAAAATGTCGTCCATGTCGGACCCGATGTTTCGAAATTAACTCTGTTTTTTGGAAATATTGGAGGATTCGAATCAGGAGGAAAGAGGCATTGATTATAATAATTATTCGGACCAAAGTTATATTTTTTTTTAATGGAACACCCCATATTTTTTTACCCCATTCGAAAGAGGATAAAATTTTGGATTGATTTCATGTATCACATGTAATATTTTTAATAATATTACAAAGTTAATATCAAGCAGGCTTATTATCATGATATTTACAGAAAACGATTGAACGAGTTCATTGAAGTTCATTCAAGATTTTACTGCTTATGGTTTGAAAAAATTATAATACCAATTAATAAATAGTACACAAGTTTTATGCCACTTTATTCAATTGTTTTCTAAGAAAATCAAGTAAAATCCAACTTATTATTTGTATTTTTATCATTTAACTGCTAATATATTTGCCATCCCTATAGTAATATAATATGTTATACATGAAATCAATTTAGAATTTCTCCATCTTTCGAATGCTGAAATAATATTTAGTAAGTACCATTTAAAAAACATAACTTCGGTCTGCATCTTTTTTGTATGTTATTCTTTTGTTTTTTGTAAATATTTTAAAACTAGATATTAATATCTATAAGTGAGCTCAATTTCATGAAGGGATTCCGATAAATGAAGGAGATAGCTGAGACAGCCTGTAAATGTTATTATAAAATTATAATTGCATTACATACCATTTACGAGTCATTTCTTTCTATACAAATTCTTAATCCCGAAAATGTAAGTTCTTTGTCGGTATTTGCATTAGATATTTCTCTATGTTTGACGATTATGTAATATATATTATAGACACAACTATAAAATCTCCACATATCATTATTCATGGAAAAAGAGCGTGTTAATACCTATATGTATTTGAAAAACTGAACTACCAAGCATAAACGAAGTGCGATTTTCCAGCACAGTTGATTCCATTTATTTATATTACTCCAGGTTGATGTTTATCATCATTCTTGTCATTCCTTTTTCTTGTCCTAATTTACTAAAATGCAAGTGCCTCTTCCTGCTTCCTAATTATGTGCTTTCCTAATGGCTTTGTCAAAACTCCCCTACCGTTATGTTTTGTTGTAAGTACTATTTGTTCCTTGTTATTGTTATATCCACAGCTTGGCTTGAGTAGGTAGGTAGTAGATAATGGTGTTTACTCTCACTTTTAGTTGAGAATATCGTGTGGTTGTATTTAGGCATCGAATAAGAATTGTTGATCTAGAGTGAAAGTGATTCAAAGCAATCACGTGCACTAAGTGGACTTTGTGATCTGCATACAATTATATTCTGAAGCATATTGAAGTTAAACTGATTGTTAGCTCAAACAGTAGTTCACAGTTATTTCATTTGGTTCTGGGTGGGTTATCTTAATAGACTTTATTACGTATTTCAAATTACATTCGTTTACAAGATATTTTTTCATCTAGTTTGACCCTTTTTATAACTGAATTCAATAAGTGAAGGGGTATAATTGTTTGAACAATATTTTGTCCAGCTTAAAGTTCTAAATTTAATAAATTTCGTACAATAGTGGTTTAAAACTTGAATTTATTATTAAAGGTAATTGTGTAGTAATGACATTTGTTGAAATATATTCGCAGCGATATGTTCATTATATTTTAATTAAAATTCCATTGGATATCCAATTATGTTATGAATTCCACAAATCAAATTAAATCGCACAAAAATCTGCACTTCATGCCTGATTAATTTAATTTATTTAAATTTAAATTCATTAATTTCCCATGAGGTTTACTGCGAATGCCATGAAACTGCATTACTACTTTTAATAATTGAAATTCCTCAAAATAATTTAATTAACTGGCCAACAAGCAAATAATCTTGAATCAACTTGTCACTGTTTACATTCACTGTCTTCTTTTTATTCATGTTTGTGGTAGCATTAACTAATAATTGCGTTTGAACACATAATTCGGTCCCTATTCAGAACAGCAGAAACAATTTTGCAATCCTCTCGTTCAAATCTTTCGCTGAATTTAGATTTATTGTCTTGTTTCTTTCCTGTTATATGCTGCTATACGTAGAAGATACCAACAAGAAAAAATCAGGTAGAGATCGGAAGCTTGAATTATCCCTCCACTTTAATCAAGTGCAAGAATTCTTTCGCTGGAAAACGGAAATGTAATTTGAAACATTTTCAGATGGAGAGAGCAAATTGGAGTACGGTTGTTTGCGTTCTTGTGCTTGGCACAAAACTTCAGTTAATTTATTCAACATCCATCTGCTACTGATGAAATTACGAAATGATCCTGACTGATCCAATAAATTGATGAATGCACTGCTTTTTCTGACAAAGTAATAATCTTAACTTAGTTCTTTATTGGATTAAGTTGCTAATCTCTTTTATTTAAATTTCTACCATATTTGAGCATTTTCATTAATGCCTTATTTGAACAAATTTGTTGCTTGGACAGTAACATCAAAGAGGTGTTACTGCGGACACGCGATTAAAGAGGTGGAGGATAATGAAACAACTGAACAGCGTTTTAATCGTTTAATCTACCAGGACGGCCATTCAGGTGAGTTAATGTGAGGTTTGGTACTCGAATTAAATTTTATTTTATGATGTAACATGTGTTGCATTTAAAGTTGAGTATTTCACAAATTATCCTTGAGGTTTAGCGAGAAATTTGTTTCTTGTTCCTCAAATAATGAAGGGAAAAATAGCTTTATTAAAAGGTTTATAAAAGGGTATAATAATTGTTTCTTTTATCCCTCCCAAGAGTTTTCAGTTGGGCTCTGTTTTCATAATTTAATTGAATATTACTTCCAATAATAATGTTTCTCCATATGGACAGTTTCAAATATGTTTCATCGAGTTTCCGGACTTCCGGAATTCTTCATTGATTAATTATGGATAGGAAAAAGTCTGCTTACCAAGCAATCATTGATATTAGTTGTATTAAGTTTAAATAAAATATACTTTCATAATTTTATTATTAATCCTGACCAGCATTGGAAAGTTAAATGCTAAAACTACGTGCAAATTGAAAGGATAAAATAATTGCATAGTCGAAAAAACTATGGAGAATTGAATTATATTGGTTTAAACTAAGCATAATTTAGTAGTAATATATAAGTTAACAACACTTTGCTATATAATATATCATAAGGTTTCTTGTACATGTGGGATTTCCATTGAACTATAAGCAATATGAATTGCAGTCGTACAACCTTGACATTTTTCTAATGAGGCCGACCAGAGTCTGTGCTGTATTGCATCCAAGAGAGAGTAACTTTTGCTTATTAGATTATCAGAATCGAAATCAATCTGGTTGTCTAGTTCAGATAATTACTTAGTTTTAGTTCATGAATTTTACTTGGAAATCTCGAATCAGCCATTTAATTGAGCCAGAACAATAGTACACTTTATTTGAAAATATTTTTTAAATGTCATAACAGTGTAAAATTATTATATTGTAAGCAGTTTTAATAGGAGGAATACTCAAGTATTAAATCAGTTACAATGTAAATATTTTAATTGTAGATTATCACTTAAAAATTGATGAGTAGTTCTCAAAACTTATTTTATCTGATGTTCGCTTTTTTAAATTTTATTACCTATGATTTTTAACGAGAATCATGGAACTGGGTTATTAGATGTTGGCCCTCGTACTTTTTTGCGCAAAATTACCCATACGCAACAACAGTTAATGAAAAACAAACATTTAAATAATCATGCAACCAATCCCTGTAAATAATCTAACAGTACAACTTATAGTAGTATGTTATGTAATTTTATATTCGGAATTGGTATAACTTGTTATCATTCTCATGGCTATAAAGAGTAGATAAATATGCTTTGCCCACTGAGAAGGCGTGAGACAAAGTTTATAATTTATGCATGTACGTGCATTTGCATCACTTGCAACAAATTAATTCCTATTATGGTCCTTTGATTGAACATGTCATCGAAGTTTGGCCCTGTCCTCCATGTTCTCTTGGGGCTTTGTAGTTTCGTTACGGATAAGATACTGTTACAATAGTTAGTAATTATATAGTCTGCCCGAAATAACTACTAAAGGAACTACTATCAAAGAACGAATTTATAAAATTTGTACAATACCTTTTTATTGTATGCAGGAAATTGGTTACAAGAAATAAAGGATTACTTTATAATTCGACTTTGATGAGAAAAACATGCATATTAGCTAGTGCATTGACAGCAAAATACATTATTCCTGGTACATTTAATGTAACATTTATCATATTATAAATAACATCTAGATAACAAGATAGCATTAGAGCATTGTGTGTGAAACCTGAACTATTATTACTAATCTGGAGACATGATATACTCAAGTGTATAGTGATGATAAATCTTCGCTGTTTATCAAGCTTGTATGTTTGTTCTAGTGGTATTATTACAAAAGGAAGTATGGAATATCTAAAATTCTACATACACTAAATCAACTCATTAACATTTACAATTACCTTAAAATAGATGATCACATAAATTTTTGCACCAGTGCTTTAGATTTTATTATATTTATTATTATATTATAGTTTTTAGTATATTATTTTTTATTATATTTCATCGAAATTCGTCGATTTATAATCAGAAATTTGAATTATGAATTACGGAATTATGATTTAATGGAAATCTTAAAATATTATAATCCCACTCTACAGTTCTTTAAAGATGCATTATCATTTTCTTTAATTTGATATCCTGATTTCCTCTCCGATTGAAATCACCTATTCTTAGAAGTCTAGTGTTATCAATAGATTAATGTTAGACCTTGAAATACGTACCTATATTACTGTACTGTAAAGTTCAAGTGAGCATACTAGCTAGAAGAGACAATTTGCCAACCAAAATATTAATCATTTTGCAAATCTTGTATAATATAGTTAAAAAAATTACCCATTTACTTACATTACTTACTTCAATGGAGACTAAAATTTTATTCGATAACCTATTGACCAATTAATCGTTACGTAAGTTTAAACACTATATAATCCTTAGAACAATACATTGCATTCTAACAATTATGCTGTTAAGTTGCAATTATCTCAGGTTTTGCGCAGTAGAGAAAAAGTCTAATAAGAGCAAAATTGGCAAGATTTCTTCTCGAAATCCTTACGTAACTAAAACTAAAGGATTGGAATACAAATAAAAAACTCACGTTATGTTATGTAATCTTTTTTATTTCTTTAAAATTATATTAGAATATTAACTGTTAAAATTAAGATAATTGGGAGAAATCATGAACAATTATATTTCACCTAATTTTTAAAATACAGCCTAATTTGATAATTTGGTAAAACATTAAAAACTTAAGGAAGAGAAATAATAAAATTACCGCATTATTGAATTTGATAATTAATTCCTCCAAAATTTCATATTATTGTATAAGAAAGCCCATCATATCAAAGCATAATTATAAAATCATCTTATTTTTCGGAAAAGTAATATCAATTCATCCCACAATTAGATAAATACTTTTTTGATAATAACGGACTAAAATAATTGTATATATGTTAACAAACAAAAAAATTAATTAATCCTGATGTTTGTAATATTGTAATTATTGTAATATTTATTTAATGATAATTCATGTTTACAAACAAAAATATGAGAAAACAAATGCAATTCTATTAAATTATTTTTTTATTAAATTAATGTAGTAGTAAAAGTTCCGCAAGAATTGCATTGGAATTAAGCAATTATATAATTTGAGCGTCTACTTAGTGAATAATTCATTCTTTTTGCAATAGTTTTTTTTTCTTCTGCGCTCACTTCACTAGTGAAACGTCAATAAATCAGAGCGTTTCTACGATTTCTAATAATTTATTAATTAAATTGTTTAATGTGCTGCTGCCTACGCTGCAAATGCATGCAGGTACTTATGCTTTTTTATTCATGTTTAATGAAATAATTTGATTGAAGTTTTCACTTGGAAGCGTCACGCTAGTTTTACTCACTAATTAATTCATTAAGCGGGATTTAATTAAAGAAAAATTATGCGGCGCAATTAGCATTCATAGTCGGAAAATAAGTATTCCGCTACCAGAAAATAATATATTCTGGGATTTAAACTTTTAATCCTCACTGGCCTGCATTATAATACCCTTAACTCATTGTCAGAATTCTTCGGATTCATGTCCAGGTATTTATATATGTATATAGCCTACAAGGATACAAGGATCATGCGATTTCCAATGGTTGCATGAACATCTTTAACCTACATTACCATGTTGTTCAACGCGGATCCATAGTTATCCCTAGATGTTATGGCAAATGGGGCTACAAACTAATTATACAGAAGGCCCAAAATAAATGCCGAATTACTGTGGATACGGCCACGAGCTGTGAGAAATTCGCTGAACAAGAATAGTAATTACACCTGAATGTGTCGAAATCTCTCATGATTAATTATATT
This sequence comes from Aleochara sp. GC000083, assembly GCA_030264555.1. NCBI lineage: Eukaryota > Metazoa > Arthropoda > Insecta > Coleoptera > Staphylinidae > Aleochara > Aleochara sp. GC000083. Next base: position 31,765 of record JARJDZ010010174.1, read on the forward strand.
ATTAATTTATCCATTAATTTCAGCACAGACCCAGTTGCAATTTGGATCAATTAGCAACATGTTTCAAGGAAAAACCAATTGAAATAGATACGTTAAATAGACATTTTCTCAAAACTCGTTAGTTCAAATTTTATTTGATGATTAATTGGATTCATTTTACTAGAATGAATTTTCAAGGATATAAAATAAATGCAATTTTGTAAAATCATAGATTGAAAAAATTGCTTATTAAATTTGAAATTCAATTACTCCAAAGAAATATCACTTTTTGGTGTCCTTGGTAAGCAAAATGTAATTATCTTAAGCAAGGTTGACATGTTAAGCATTGCCATCTCCAATGGTTGTGTACTTAACTATGCACTTCTGTTTGATTTTAATGTGTTTGAAAGTGTATAGAAGGCAATTCCCTGACAGTTAAAGTTAGACTTACTACTCCCTACCTCTATTTATTATGCACGCTCTGCGAGTTGAGGCTGCTAATGCACAGTTACTAAACTAATTAAGTAATTGGTGTAATTAGCTCAACCATCCGTTAGATATTTTCACTCCTTCATATTTGCTGTTCAGTTTCCGTCGAGCAAATTCACGCATGTATACAAACACTGCGTAAGTCATGTGATTGCCATTTAATCATGTATTATTATAATGCCTTGTCTCATATCAATATGAAATATTTACTTTTGAGCAAGATTTTATGTCACGATTGTCACCGCCTGATGGGCTTATGAATTAGAATGCGTCTTCTAGAAATTCTATTACCTTAAGAAATTTGCAATAAATGATTTCTTTATCAACTAAATATTCTAATTTAGTTGCAGCGAGAAAGAAAGATCAAATTCGTTCTGTTTCTCGCAAAAATATAAAACATTTACTACCTTTAATAGTTGAAGATGTATATTTATTCTTTTGTTTATGAGAAATGAATGCCATAAATTAAATTTCATTATTGTGTTATCTAACAATCCCAAATCTAAAATAATGGATAGGTATGGTTTAGGATTATGATGTGGTCAGTAGGTTGAATTCTTGTCTTCAAGTGTTGGACTACTTCCTTCCTTTCGCGTTTGAGCGTTTGAAAGGAATTTCGTTTATAGTTCTCCATCACGTGCGACTTCCATTAATGTAAAATACTATAATTTCATTTTAAAATTTTTATATAGTGTACAATATTCCAGTTTCTTCTACTTCATTCTAAGCTGATAATTTTAGCAATTTATATTAGTTATTCTATTGTTTAAATTTAAGTACTAATATCATTATTGAGGTGCATTAAAATTGCTTTAACCTAATTTTCGACAGCGAGGAAATGCAACTGTAAAATATTATTCTTGAAATGGATGATATTTTTAGAAATTGCCTTTTTGTACGATACAAACAAAAATGCTATAAATTTGAAAATTTACTCAAAAATTTAATTAACTAGATGATACATGGATTATAAATTCAAAAGTAATTCCGCGAGTAATGGATTATTATTGATTTGTAAAACAAATGTAATCTTAATCTAGATTTCCATTACAGATTTCCGGAACAAATCCTTCCTGTCATGACATGACTGGCATTCATGGCTGGCATCCAACCAATCTCATTCCGAACATCACATCAAATATGTGAATCAATCTCTTCCAAGGCTGCAGCTTCTTCCTGCTCGTCGTGCAATTCCTATAATTTTCTATTCATTTATGCAGTTGCTCTAGAATGGTTAAATAGGAAATGCTCTCGGCATTCGACGATGGCCTCCCCAGTAAGCTGTTACTAGCGGTATCACCATTATACGATAACTGACTCTGAGGATGGCGACTTGAGCAAACCGCACAATAATCGGAATAGTAGCAACAGCAGTAACGGGCACACACAATAGAATTTGCAACTTATTTTGTAGATGTGGAACGGATATAGATTTGAATTTACATCTAATGCTCGATCCATTTACATGTTCATCGGTCCATCCATGCAATTGTTGTTATCCTTTGTGTTCTATTGGTCTTTGCCTCTCGGGAGTCCTTTAACTGCAAATGTGATAATAGTTGCATGATGCGGATTTGACAATTTACATTTTGATTATCCTGCATACATGACTGTCCGTCCGCATTTGACATTCTATTGGGGCCATCATTCAAAACTGTTCTGATTTTATAATTAATTTGATTTGATGAATTATAAATAAATGCTTTTTCGATTCTGAAATTTAATATCAAAACAAATAAAAATAGTAAAAAGAAATCCATTCTCTTTGCAATAGATGGTTTTAAATATCTATATCTGACATTGTCAAGACTGATAGGATTACATTTGATGGTGTTCGAAAGATGAGATTTCGTACTAACATAATTTTTTGACAATTTTGTAATTATTTGTTAGTTTTGTTTGAGTTCGAATCAAAGACGGACATTCACAACGAGGAAATACGTTATATTTAATAGTTTTTCTTCTATAGATAATCCGAATAATGTTTTGTAATTAGTTTACTCAGTTTTGTTTGAGTTTGAGTCAAAGATTAACACTCTCAACGAAAAAATACATTATATTTAACTGTTTTTCTTCAACAAAGTTGAAAACACAGTCAGGTGGTTGAAAAAGTGAATAATGTTTAAGGTTATAAAATTATGTGCAGTTTTGGTTTTATCCCACTGTAATTGTTGAAAATGCCGATGGACATTTTTGAGTCGGGCCATCATGCACTGTTTCTATTCTCGAAAAGCAAAAGATTTTTAAAAACTCTTTGAAATCATTTAAGCTCCATGCTGTGTGCCTCACGACTAAATGCAAAAAACCTTAGAAACCACATTTGCATCTGCGAATCGTTGCTGCATTGCTACACAATCAAACTATTGTTGAAATAATTAGTAACTGGTACTTAAAAGTGGGATTACTGATGACTAAGAAGTGCAACAAGTTATCTAACAAAATTTCAAAATGTTGATCTGGAATGTAAAACTGAAATTCCTACAATGAACAGAATCTTTACTGTCCACTATTTCTTATAAAGGTAGAAGAATGATATCAGAAATACATGTGTATATTCACAAACAAAGAATCTAAAAAATTGAATCTTCAGAATATTTCAAAAACTTTCACGATATTAGTTATCTGGGAATTGTAATAAATATCAACTCAAATTCTACGAGAAAATTAAGTTCGTAGACATTTCAATTAATTAATATTTGACTTTGATCCAGTCAAGTACAGATATCGTTTCAGGGGTTTGAAAATGAAGAAACTTCATCTTAAATTCCCTAGTTATCTGATGTTAACATGTTTGGAACACTGGAGTTCGTTCGAATCACATTTCCTTGAGAAATCCAAAAATCAATGCCTAGAGCCAACTAAAAAGTTTACTACCAGAAAGGGAGAAAGAGCGAATGGATGTGCTCTACAAAGTTTCGTATTGTTGTTCCTCTTGTTTTGCACATTAAATTAAATTGTGTCGATGGCAGCAAAAGCGAGGCTGACGTCTGGTTCTTCGATTAAATGACTATTTGTAAACGCTATAGGATGGCGCTGAACTTCTAGTTTTGCACTAACAGCGAAACAATAGTTTCTGTTGCCGAAGGCTAATGCTATCATGCCAAATATGCATGAGGAAATTTGGTATTGTTTTGTACTTGTTGTGGATATTCCTTAGTTTCTAATTGTACTAATTATAATTGGTTATCGATTCAAGAGCCAATCAATATTGACTTAAATTTTTGACTTTTATGTCTTAAATAATTAATTAATTTATGAATTAGGGTTATTGTCAAACATACATTATCATTTTTTATTGGGATTTATTAGGTATATGTTGTTAACAAACCATTCGAGGTTTCACAGTTCGTTTTTGCAAAATTGAAAATTGCACAGCAACAAAACGAAAAAATCCTGACAAGAATGAAAGGAGAAACAGCCAGGAAAATATTCCCTAATAGTCATCGCTGCAACGGTAATAAATGGTTCTCACTCTATTTGGCTTGAGTTGACTTTCGCGTCCATTTGGCTCGAGTTTTGAGAAGTTAGCTGCACTTCATTCCAACGAGTATGAACGATGTGAACATTTTGCAGAACATTTTTCTCCGCGAACAATTTCAACAACTTAATAAATATACGTCCCGATTGCTGCAGCTACAATCCTTAGAAAATTAAGCGATCAATCTTCTTCCTTGTTTCGTAAGGGGAATTAATCAATGTATCATTAGTTCCTAAGAAATTTCTTAAATAATTTAACTTTTTGAACAAAATATACTAATAAAAAGAAGGGTGTGAACTAATTATATTGATTGAAAAAAAGTATTTCTTATAATATCTGGATCTTATCATATTAAATTAAATTTTCGCCAATCACGTTGTTTGCCTGTTACATGTCATCTTGTAAGTGGAAATTGTGTGTGTTCTAGACACGAAAATCTATAAACCGATGGATCGAAGCACAAGCAAACATAGATTGATTAACTGAAAGTAATTGAAAGCATATTTCAAGGAACATCGCAGATATTGATTCCTTACTTTGAAATATTAGAGCAGCCGGAAAATTGCTATTTTAGCAAGGATAAAAGATGCGAAAGATTCAGGAAAATGACTATCAGTACCAAAATGCTCATATTTAACACTGGAGTGTAACGAATATTTAACCAACTCTAACGCAACATATATCCAAGCGTTGAATGAATTATAAATGAATAGCTTGACGGTGACGAAGCGAACTAATTATCCATCGTTTCCTCATTTATTAAGGCACCACCTTCTTAGGCCGCACAGACTGATTGTAAGTCAGAGATTAGAAAATCGTTTAGAAATTTATGGCTTTCTGAATGGAGTTTCCAACAAGAGGTGGCTCGTCTTCAAAATTGAACAAAATTTTATACTAAATTCAAAGTATTAAAGAATTTTCTATTAAAAAAATATGTGTCCACATTTTCATTATCTGTTTACTAGTACATTCGACATTGATTATATATATAAGGTTTTTATAATTGAATTGATAATTCTGAATGAAAGATTACTTTCGACAGCTTCGTACTTTGGCTTGGAATAGTTTGAAAAATATTGCAACACTTCACATAATAATAATAATAATAATGATATATTTTCTGGGAGCTCCCAGAAGGCTATACTTCACATATTTTACTTCATTTCACTATTTCCATGGTGGCAATACACAGGTGAACCAAAGATAGAATGCGCAGTAGCCAGCCAATCATAATACGTGTAAAATTGCAATAGTCATGTGATCAACCAATGCTTTACAGCCGTCATACAGACATTTTGAAGTCAAAACTTGCCTACTATATATAGTATAATTCCCTAATTCTTATATATTTTTTTATAAAATACCGAAATTTCTTGTTCTTCTATTTCTAATAGAAGGGAAAATGTTATGCATACCGTATTTTACTACTACATCTACGTTTTATACCAATAATATTTAGAATATTGCGATATTCCGATTAATATATTTGAAATGGGCGCCTTTAGTTTTGAAAATTTGCACGCATTTTCATTGGTTGATGATCAACTGTCATGCGCGTTGGTTCATCTGTGTATTTCCACCATGACTATTTCAATCAAGATTTACGTGTATATGCAATATTTAATTTGCTGATAGCTTGGACAAATGCAGGATATGATTAAAAGTCACATATAAATATAAATTTAATTGTAGTTTTTTTCGACCAATTCTAAAGATGGATCATGATCCAATCCTTCGAACTCTTCGCTGTTAATAGGGTCATAGATCCTGATCCTTAGTTACAATCGGCCAACTTCTAGAAAAAGCTACAAACAAAAGCTACAACAAAAACCCTTAAATTAAAGATATCATTGTAAATATTGAAATAACATTTATTTAAATATGAATTTTGTGTTTATTTGCAATGTGCAAACTTAATATATAATAATATAACTATAAAGATAGTTTTGTGCAAAAATCGACAGTTGAAAGAATGTAAAAGACATAATAACTGCATTGAGTGACCATGACCCAATTTTTTTGTAAGTTTCCAAATGTTTACTGAAAAATCCTTAAAAACAAATCCAGTTAGTGCGCAAATTAATTAATTATTCTGTTGTGCAGTTGCAGCAGAAGTCCATAAAAACTTAAATTAAAACGTCCTAAACTTTAAACATGTTATAAAACTTCCACGTCCTTCGTCCATCGAAAAACTCGCTGTTAATTGGATGGGCGTTGAAACTTTCCAAAGCTTTTAACAACTGCATCATGTGCAAATAGGCAAGGGTTAACTCCAATCTATTTATTTAATACAATTTAAATATATATAATTACAAAACTTTTCCATGATTAAAAGCTTCGCCCATCAAAATGAAAACGAGAGTTTCGCTTCCAATATTCGTAAATAAATTGCCAGTAGCTAAATGCACCAATAAATAAATAATGACCGTGGGGAAAACATTAAATATTTATAGTAATTTACTGATGTAATGCAATACAGCACCGTAAGCCATCCGTAGGAAGAGATAATTGATTAAAAGCCAATTTTGCTGGCACAACATCGGACGTTGTTGTGACGTGCGAGTAGGTTGCATATTTTCAGTAATTAATTAATAATTAATTAATTAATGCACAATGATGTGTGGGTGGTTTATGCATATACAAGGTAGGCGTATTTTGGCTCATGTCAAAGGGAGAGTGGAATTTGCGATTGAAGCATAGTTTATTTGCGCGTTTCAAGGCATAAGCTTCAAATTGAGATTTGCAAGTCCTCACTTAATTATTGTCTATTGTGTAAACCAGTACAAGTACAATTGATTTGTGCGGGTTGCGTTTATGTTAAGCATGGTAAACAAAGGTTAATTTACTGGGATTTTCACCTGGAAGTTGTTTAATGAACATTGTTTTTATTTCGTATAAATGTTTGATGCAATTTATGACTAATTTGGTTTTTTGTTTTAGGTGGGTTTTCTATATTTGGATGATGCTTTCTTTATCAACTCACTAAGGTACCATATATTTAGTATGTATATGTATATAGTATATAAGAGAGTTTTTATAACTGGAAGTAATCATAAGGAGCAGAGATTTACCGTTTCTAAATGAAACCTAAACTATCTAAGGCCCATCTGTGAAACTGATCTAGAACCGGTGAATACCTAACAATGAATCACTATGGGATACGGACGGACCAGCTTTGATCTAAAACCGGCAAATCTCTCCTAGTGTCATGGGTTACACTAATATACATTTTAATAAAATATGAGTAATTTAAATTCATTCTAATTTAATACCAGCCATTTTAGATAAAGGTATTTCATTTTTTTGTATTTCTTTTCTTTTGAGATCCGTACTAATTTGTTTCTCTTTCTATTCGCACCTCTAAATTGTTCCTACCTTAACTATTATTTAGTTATCTAAATTATTATTTCAATCACTAATTAACTTGTGAATATTATTCCTTAGGGCTATAACGTGGCGATATATTTGCGAATTTTCTCCTGGTCTTGAGAAAATAATATGATTCCAGATTACTTCAATGTAATATGTTAATAACAATCATCAAATTGATAATTGCTGAAAATAATGTATTTTGCCTCTAACTCATTTTATGTAATTGATAACTAACGTGAGGGCTAATGAGTGTTCGTGATTGAAAATACCCAAATTTCACGAGCCATTGATGATAATGAAACTCTCCCTCCCTTTTTAATCAGTAATCAAAAGTCCACGAGCATATGCGGGCAATTAAAGGGTTGGAAGCGCGAATCACTTATTAATTACAGTTGCGATCACATTTCGAAACGTTCGAAGTTTCTAATCTATCGATCCCGTTCTACATCATCCTGTTCAAACCAACCAGAATGCGAACTGAATTGTGAGTGTGAATCCATGTTGGGTCGTTGAATTCATTCAAATTGGCTTCTAGGAGTCATTAATGCTGAGTTTGATTCATCATGTTATCTAAAGGTGGTTTTCAAATAAATATCTACGCGAATTTGCATCGTATAACTAGTAATTTATGTCAGCATACAGCATGTTACTCGTTATAGCATTTGACATTCGACATCACTTCCTGGTTGTAATTACTTTTAAGACTCTTGCGTCATATTGGTTGGGTAATATGGTTATCAGTGAAATTTTGTTTTACCAGTATGTGTTATCCTTTCAGAAAAATATCCAGGCATTTATTGAATATCAATATTTTCTCCAACCCTGATAATATTTCTTCATATGTTTTTTAAATGAGATACAATTGATGAGGTTCGGTATTTTGATATTTTCAAATTGTTTGGTATGATTTTAAAGTGCATTGTTTAGTTATACAAATACTTTTCAAAATGATTTATGAATTTATCCCAAATTCTTGCCATTTTCGTACTTCTAAAATATTTCACATGCTCAAAAAATATGAACTAGTAAGTTATCAAGAAAATCTTGTTTTGTTTTAATGAACAAATTTCTCATAGAATCATTGATTAATGAGCGAAATTAATTGTTTGCAAATAACGCAACTACAAGTTGCATTCCTTTTCTCAAATCGATGCAGAGCGAATTTTTAAGCTTTCCTCAACGACCCATTATTGTCTATCGAACAATGCCGATTCATTAAATAAATTAATCGCGTGGGAACGCGCTGATAATCGCAGGCAATTAGCACCAGCAATCCTGATTGGCCAGATCCTCGGAAATAAATCACGAACAAGAAAGCTCAAACAATAACGTCATTTCATAAATTTCTTCTGTAAATCCTATGGATGATAGTCATCAAGATTTATTTCCTAGTGGTGTTTTGAATAGTTTTATAGATCAATTAAATTTTCATTTATGTCCTTGAAAGGAAGATATCTTGATATTATTTCACTACAATCGACTAAGTTTGATAGCCAAAAAAAATATGACGCAATGCAACCATTTTGTGGTGATCTTTGTTTCTGGATTGCCAATTTAAATGTTGGTAAAACTAAATATTTAATTGATGATATTTGTGTCTGTAATTTCTTAAAATGTTAAGCATTGCCATCATTAGTGCTCTTCGTGATATTCGACAACAGTTGAGCATTGGTAACTTTGTTATCATTAGTCGCATTCCTTGGTAATTCCCAGCCATCTTCTGGCTTATTTGTCATAATAATTTGCTCTCTCGTATGTCACGAATATAGAACAGGGTCGTGTCGCCTAATTGCACACGATTAGCACACGACACAGCGAGACGCAACCATAGCAAAATAGAGATGGCACAAACAAGAGAAATTCTTGTTTTCGCTCACAAAGCAAGAACAACAGAGATGTTGTTCGATTAGTGAGGCATATATATATACTCGCAATTGCGAATATATCGTTCATGTTATGGGATTATAATGTTGGACAAAGTGGGATATGTTAACAAAATAAAAACCACTATTTCATACGAAAGTTTTACTTGATGATTGCTCAAATTAAGGTGAAAGAACGTCTTAAACAACGTCTAAATCAATAGAGCGCATTGATAGAATGTATATAAATTTAAATAAATATAACAACAAATGTAATAGATTATAGAGCATTTTGCACTTTGACATGTTTTATTAATTTCTAATTCTCTACCAGTTGATATTGAATAAAATTGTTATCCTAAATGAAGAAAAAAAAAAACAACGGAATGCTGTACAAAATTATTAAGGGGCCTGAGATAGAACTGGAATAAAATATAATCCACAGAAGAAAGAGAATAATGTATTTTCCATCCAAAATGTTAATGATTGTTTGTCAAATTATCAAACTTAATGCAGCACAAAATGCCTGAACTTCCCAATTCAAAAATATTAAAGCGGTGGTTGCAAATAATAAACTTCATCATCATTGCCTTCATATAATACCTACATTTATTCTTCGCCAACAAAACAAAGAAAACAGTTCGATTTAACAAAGCAAGCCACAGACCACTGTCTTATAAAAGCCAGCCACAAAGTCCGTGAAGACTCGGGAAGGTTCAAACAAAGCAAACGCGCCAAACGGGCACGCAGATCCATATTATGTAAACTTCTTGTTGAACTAGACGATCGACCACAATGCAATACAAAATGGCGAATCCCCACGCTTCGACTTTCTTGCTTTATGCCCTAAGCGGTTTTTGTACAGTATAATCTTTAGCATGTTTTATAAAATTTACAATAAATGCATTGTCTTTTTCAGTTTAATTATGGCATATATTTAAATCCGCACATACATACATGCATATTTACAAATTGTTTTCAATTCACTTGAGCTAATGAAAAATTATTTAACCAGAATCATGTGCAAACATCAAAATCCAAATATTGGTAGTAAAAAGAAATTCATTATTCTTGCAATAAATGGTTTTTGTTAGGTTACTCTGATGGTGTTTTGTAGATCATGTTTTGTACAAAAAATGGTGTTATGATAATTTCGTAATTATTTATCAATTGTGTTAAGATATAGTAATTTAAAGTTAAAAAAAGCAAAATTATTTTATTTTTAAGAAAAACATAGCAAATAAGTCATTTTTTGAGGAAAATTTAAAACACTAATTATTCAATTAATAAGGTTAGCTAAAGAAGTAAAATTCAAGTAATTCTATAGTATCAGATACGATATTATGAAATTACAACTCTTTAATTTTCGATTTTCCAGGGACTAATATAATACCTCAGCTAGATTCGAATATAATTTTGATTGAAACCTTTTCTGCTTTCGCATTACCGATTTTGTAGGGAATGTTTTAGATCGAAAGACGAATTAGCATTAGCTTTTTTAATCGTCATGTTCCTAAGGTTAAAATTGCACTTCCTTATTAGCAACGGTTGGTCGATTCATTTTACTGTTTACATTTTATATAATATCTCGAGAACCATCCGACCGATTTTCACCTGAGTTGGTACATAGACCAAATTTAGACTTTGGTGACGGCAAATCCAGAAAATGGCTGGGGGCCGCTCTTCGCGACAAGCAAAGTGGAAAAATATCTGAAACTAGTATCCTTAGATACAATGGTATCTTGACGAAGATACTGTAGCAGGGGTGGCAGTCAGAAAATTTTTGTTAATATCTTAAAAACGGCCGGGATGTTTTCAAATTTTCATCATTTGTTTGTTATATAATTATTAATATCTCAATATATTGTTCAAGTAAAGCCAGGTGACACACATTAATAGTGACTCCCAAAGATTTCTAGGAGATTGATTGGGATGTTTTTAAGCATCCATATTATAGTTCGAATTTTGCTGGTGAAAATTCGCTTCAAAGGAAGCTTGCGAAAATCCACGGTCTCAATTGATTTCTTCTTCAAGTACCATTTTACTTCAACAAAAGGAATATTAGTAGAAAAGTGCAACTATAGTAAAAATTTACGAATATGTTCGATTCATTGTCGTAATCGTTAATGTTCAATTTTGTGATCAGTTATATCGAAGCATCTGCAGTGAACCTTCGAAACAAACTCGAATACGAATGAGCACGTGGAATCTGAGAACACAAAGGCAACACCAGCACTGGCAAGTTAAACGACCACTAAACGGGGAAACGAGGCGATTAAATTGGTTGAGGACTTTGTTTCTATTCCATGGAAAGCGCGCGCTTCCATTGAAACTGCAAACGCTATTTGACAGGGTCTACAAATTTATCACACAATGTTCATCATAGCGCTTCCATCGGCACGTGTTTGTGTTGTCGATTTTGATGATATTCATGAAGCAAATGCTTGGTCATCATATGGAGCTGGCGAGTCCGTTAGGAAATTGATAATCGTTTCAAGAGGGATTTATTACGGATATCGATAATATCGTTGAAGTGCATTGGCAACATTAAATCGCTGTGAAATTTGCGCGCTAATGTGCTTCAGCACTTTCATAATATTTACAGAATCATCCGGGTGATAATTGTTAAATTATCATTTTGCATATTAAATGAAGACTAATGAATTGCAAATATTAGAATATTGGATACTCTCAAAATCCATGATTTTTATGATTTTTTTTTGTTGAATATAATTATTGTTGTAAAACTAGTATATTCTGTAAAAATGTTTTAGAAACAAGAAATAATTATTTCAAATTTATATATTAAATAAAAATAAGAATATTGAATCATAGATATCTTTTTAGTATTTCAATCGATTTTGTAATTTTTGGATAATGAATTGGATTTTTCGGATATAATTTTTATATGTTTTGACAGCTCATATAGTAGCATTTTCGACATATCTTACTGTTTTACTATAGAAAGGATCAATAGTATGTGTTAATAGTACGCCAGCACCAGAACTGGTTTGCTAAATTTCGTTCCGGTAATTTTGATATGGAAGGTGCATCACGTTCTGGAAGACCAGTTGAGGGTGATAAAGACGTGATAAAGGCAATTTTTTGGGCGTGGAATTATGTTGACAAATGCTGTTGGACCAGAACGGTCAGCCTATAATTTAATAAAGTATTCGTTTGTTATACGAAAACTGTCTTTCATTTCCACATAAAAAAAACTAAATTACTTTCCGAACAAACCCGTACAGGAATTAATCTTGAAGGCTGAATTTTTACGATTTTATGAATTAAAAATTTAACAAAGGTTAATAAATAAGTAATTATCATCTATCAAAATCAACATTCATACAAATGTAGTCGTCGATTTTCTACCTTGATTCATGTGATTTTTCTTGAACAAGTGCGTTCTATAATTTATAATAGTCTCTTCTTGTATAATGCAGTCCTGACAATTCTTGAAGTGAATGAGGTTGAGGGCCCTTTTTATAACTGGGGTTTGTATTCGAACTTCTTGAATTTTAACTATTTTCTCGTTGCGTATATAGCGTATAGCGAATATAATTATTGGTTTTAAAAACAGGTAATAAATAATATGGATTTTCGATGGTGTGATTATTTTTGAACTAACTGTGTTTCATTAAAACTGTGTTGATATTTGACTGTGTTCAATTGCCTGTTGCCCAAAAGTTTCCTGAATTGAAAGTCTTATTAAATGAACACCTAGCCCGTTTTTGGATAACTGTTTGGTAATGTTGCTCTGCTAAATTTTAGGAAATACCAAATTTAATAAATGACACCTTTTCCCTCATACAAGGTCTGCAAACTGGGTTTTTGGAACCATTGACATCAACGGTGGTATAAAGTTATATTTTTGCTTTAATGAAACGTAAATTCTTTATTTCACCTATATATTGTTGAATATTACTTATTTAAATTAAAAAATCCTACATAAGAACTGCACCTTTTTAAAAAAAATATTTGTTGAAATTCCCGGGAAATTTATTATTGTTCGCTGATTGCTATTGCAAATCTTTTAGCTGAGCAATTACTGCATTACAAACTGTCCCGCTTCCATAAAGTAAACATGGTTTGCAAACTTGGTTTTTGAAACCATTGACATCAGCGATGACGTATGATTTCCATAAATGATAGGCATAAAGTTATATTTTTGCTTTAATGAAACGTAAATTCTTTATTTCACCATTATATAGTTGAATATTACTTAGTTAAATTAAAAATCCTACATAAGACCAGCACATTTAAGAAAAAATATTTGTCAAAATTCCCGGGAAATGTATTGTTGTAAGCTGATTACTGTTGCAATTGCATGTCAAACTGTCCCGAAGAAAGGGCTTCCATAAAATAAACAACACTGTATAGCGAATTTTCGGCGATATTGAATTTCACTGCCATCGTAAAGACAGTCGAAATATCCTCAAATAAAGACAAATATAGATGAAAGAACCATTTCTTGTATTTTCAATAAAAACAGTTCCTAGAACCATGACATATTAATGCCATTATCGACCAGCTGTTTCCTTCCACAACTGGATATATTCTTCTTCATTCTTGTAGCTCTGTACGGTTCGCTTATTCGACTTCCTGTTAAATTTATGTAACACACGCCTGCCGCTCTGAACACGCTCTTGTAGTTCTTCAATAAACACGTTACCATCCGCTGATACAGCTCGGCTTCAGCCGGCAATTGCAAATCAATCGCGACATCCGTCGTTGCTTGGTGCCGTAATGTGAGCTAAAATAATTAAACTGTAAAGCGCGGAGGAGTAAATTAAAGTCTGATGTTCGATTCATTTCTTTGCTTTCCTCGTTACTGCCACGATTCCGCCATTCTTTGTCGGCTCACTTCTTGATTCAACTTGTTGTTGGGATCGTTTTTGTTTTGCGCTTTTTGTCTCCGTTTTTCAATTTGATTTTGTAACGCATTGGTTGCTCGGTGGGTACCGGTTGGATCTTCTTTGCACGTTTGCGCTTTTCGTTTAGCTCCTGTTGGCCATATGGGATTCGGTAGTCTGTTGCAGTGTGCATAAACCAGTGAACTTGTTGGTTCTCTTTCGTGTGTGAATCGTGAATCAAGCTCCTTGCTTGGCTTGCCGGCGAAAATCAACCAACATGCAACAACAAAACGACCCAAAGGCGAATCCTCAACGCGCTGGATGAACTTAGCCAAACTGAGTAAAAGTGCTAGTCAAAAATTTTTGAATAACTTTACTATACATTTGACATAATAAACTAATTGTCTAATTTTGCCTTTATAAATATTTCTGTGTCTCATATCATTGTATTTGAAAACACTTTTAAATTTGTATTCGAATTTTAATTTTTTTTGTTTTTGTTTATTTCTAGTATTCTTTTCTTCTTTTGCTTTTTATTCAAAAATATATTTTTGATCTTTCTTTGAATTCCTCATTTACTTTTACATAAAGCTAAAATGTAAGTTAAAACATATTTTTTTGCTTCTTTTGGCATTTATTATATAACGTTATCTTAAATTCAAAAACTGCTGGATGACCTTTCAGTATTTGTAGTACCAAACGAAACGTAACGAAGCAGTCGAGACGAGAAGAAGACGTTCGGCAAGAAGTCGATTACCGTTAGGCGACCTAAAAACTAACCTAACAAAATGAGCGAAATATATTGGAGATGTATCAATCTCAGATTTTGGTCAAAAGTCGCAGACGCTTTTATCATGCAATAATTGTTTCCTTATGCATTTATTAGGTTAATTTTGGCGAAGAAAAGAATATAAGAAAAATATATGGGCCATTGTTTCAAGTTGGTGCTGAATGAATTTATCCACGGAGTATACTTATTCACATACGTTAGCTTTCTTGATGATGTGATAATATAAAATTATAATCGACTGATAACCAATTTTTACCGAAGAGAAGTTGGTACAGTGGTCCAAAAAGCCACAAAATCCAAAATTGTTACATAATTTCTGATATTGCATATCAATTGTCCCAATGAAACATCAAAATCTTGTTTAATTTTGTGAGTTTTCATACATATTAGTCACAAGTAAAATAATAGATAAACATTTCTCCCACTTATAGAATAAAGCAAGTCAGTTTTTGACAAGCGGATAATATGCAATTCTAGTAATTAGAACACACATACTAATTACTAGATTACATGTTTCGATAAAATAATCGTAAATTATATTATAAGTGTAAGAAATGCAAAATTATAAACGTGTGGTACACAATTTTCACAAAATTATTACAGCATTTTAGGAAGTCGGAAAATCCAAAATTATTACAACAATTATTGGTTAAATGCCACAAATAAATCATCAAATCTAATATTTTAAACCTTGGCAACCAGAGTACTTTATTTTAAGTTGCCGTTCATTTTTCTCACGTGTAAAATAATAGTAGATTATATTAAAAGTGTGAGAAATGCAAAATTATAAATGAGTGATATACAAAATTCACGAGTTTATTATGGCATTTCGCACACGTGTAATATACGACATTTTATCTTACTGGAGAAAAGTTGATATAATGTACCAAGAAGCAACAATATCCAAAATTGCTTCCTCAATTTTTGATATGACATTTCAAACGTCACAATTAAATCGTCAGATTTTCGTTGAGCTGGCACATTATGATTATGTTTTGCCAAACCTTGAAATCTTATTAACACTAGTACTTTATTTTGTGAGATGTCATTAATTTCTCCCACTTGTAGAAAAAAAGGTATTCATTTTTTTTCACTTGTAGAAAAATGTACATCACTGATTTGACAGGTGAAAAATATTCAATTTTTGTCACTGAAAATACGCATGGGAAAAGCAACATTATACGCTCCAGTGAGATAAAACAAAATTATCGAAATTTTCTGTGACACTTGTAAATCCTGTTGAATATTTTAAGGTATATCAGTCCGGTATGGTCTAGTGGCCATGATACCTGGCTCTCACCCAGGAGACCCGGGTTCGATTCCCGGTACCGGAAGTTTTTTTTTTAATTAATTTTTGAATGCTTAATTTTTTGCAGTAGAAAATAATAAAAATCGTCACCAAATTTTCAGTGGGGTCTTCTTCGACTAAATCGGTAACTTCTCACATGTGCGAAATGCTATTATAAACCCTTATATAATTACTACTTTTGTATAATTATTCAGTTCTCACGCATTTCATCACAGCAATCAATGAAAAATAGTAGATCGTATTATAAGTGTGAGTTATGTAATAGCTCTTTATGCACATGACATTTCAAATGTCACAATTAAATCGTCAGAATTTCGCTTGAGCTGGCACATTATGATTATGTTTGTCAAACCTTAAAATCTTGATACCTTAGTAATAATAGCACTTTATTTTGTTTGATTTCATTCATTTCTCCCACTTGTAGAAAAAAAGGTATTCATTTTTCCACTTGTAGAAAAATGTACGTCACTGATTTGACAAGTGAAAAATATTAAATTTTTGTCACTAAAAACACGCATAGAAAATGCAACATTATACGCTCCAGTAAGATAAAAGGTATTTATTTCTCCCCTTTTATAGAATAAAGTAAGTCATTTATTTGACATTCAGGCAATATTCGAGTTTAATCACTAGGTACATATATAATAATTAATAAATTACATGCTAGGTTAAGATAATAGTATTACTTTACAGTTAAAGTGATGTACATTTAAAAACTTAAAGTTGAAATATTAACGGGTCAAATACGTGTTTCGTCATTATTACAATACTAATTTAAGGTTACATTTCAAACTTCAACCGAATTGGTTTTCAAATTAGATCAATTGTCAGTGACATTAACTGGTAATTAGTAATAGCTATAATCCATGTGACTATATTTTCAAAAATTCGACACCACAAAAGTCACTGTACTGTCTTCCTGCAAAAAATGAAGCTTTAACTAACAAAAAAGAAACCCCATGGAAAATGTTTACATCTTCATTCATGTCACAGCCGTGACGGGTATAATATTATTAAACCAGTAAAAAATTATTTCGAATATGTGCATTCAAGAAAATTAAGTTATAAGTTATAAAATATTCTTGAGATTATAATCTCCAACTTAGATATACGATAAATAGTATACACTATTTATTTTACGTTTGGAAATATGAGTTTAAGTCACTAGTAATAAACCTGGAAAGTGCTATAATTGCACTCTTTCATAGAATAAAATTATTATTTCTATCGTCTTTAATAGACTTGACGTTTTCATTGTGGCAGCAATCGGTTCTGCTATATTAGGAGATTTTATTGTTGGTCAAACTTATGCAAACACCGCGAAAATGGCAAACGCAATTAACAAACTTACTTTACGACTATTCCAAAAATAACAAAACAAAAACAAATACAATTACGGCTTCTCAATCATAAATAACGTAATTAAGCACATCCTTTTGTTGATCACTTTTTTTACAAATTACCAGTTCATTCCTTACAAAACTCAATTCGCCACATAAAATTGTTTTACCTTTTTATACGCCATCAAATTCATTTTTTATTCGGCTTCGTAAATACGTTATTGTTGCGTCCAATTTCACACCAAAATCGATTAAATTGCCAAAGAACGTTAGCATCGATGTTACATAACAAAACTTTTCTTTGCTTATTTATGTATTTAGTTAATGTCAACCTTTGTTTGCGGAGATTACTCAATCAAAACGAATTTGATTGAAATTATGTGAAGATAATAAAAGTCACATTTCACTGGTTATACGGCTCGTAAATTGCCAAGAGGTCAGTAAAGGTTGTTCTTTAATTCCTTTTCTTAACGATTGCTTTCGATTGAATTTGTCAACTAACGACAGACATACTTAGTTTCTGGTGGTTTGTACTTTTATTGTTGTTGATCTATAACCTTACACAGTTGTTTACAATACGGAAAGCAAATAATTATTCAGCAGATTCGCAATAGATGAGCAGATATAACAACAATATTAGAGTTTGGTTTATGCGTTTTAACCTGTCAGGTCTATCTCAAAATGCTTTGAGACCTTTACATACAACGCTTTATCTGTTAAAGTTTATAAAAGTGAAGGAAGACGATGTCAAAGGTGCTGAACATAAATTAACGAATAAATTAAATGTTACGTTTTTAGTGATTATGGCATCACTCTTGTTTTCATCATGTTTTGGTTTCCTTCAAAACAGACCAATAAATGTTGCATAAAAGCTTGATAATAAAGTCGGATTATTTCCATTTTTATATGCAAAAAAATCTTGGACGTATTGTCTGCGATGTTTTTATTACAAACAAGTAAAAGCAAAAAACGGATTTTGTTTTATAAACGAATAATGGAATAAAAATGAAGACGAATTCGATAAAATTTCTTATTGCGTCATTTCGTTCCTTTTATTCTCGTTTCGCGTCCATTCTCCTGGCTCCCGTTCGTATGGATATGGTAATAAAGGAGTAAAGGAAAGTTGGCTCTTAGTTTTTTCGTCGTTCTATCACTTCAGATTGAAGAGCCGCACAATTTAGCGTGGCGATTGCCATGTGAACAAGTGAGATCTTCCGATGCAATTCGAAGCACGAAAAAGTAGAAAGCGGGCAAAAACGCTCTCCATTTGAAGGAGCAATGGGAAAAAAGGACCTTCGTTGGCTCAGCGTTAAATTTATGCTGACATTATTAGAGGCTGAGTGGTCGTCTGATAGGATAATAAAACCAAATTGAATTAAACGTGTTAATGTTTGATTTCGTCGTTTTTAATTTGAATCGGAAATTTTCTCCTTGGACGTATTTTTTTCATTTCAATCCTTTTGAAGCATGATGCATAAATATATCATTTTAATATACGTGCTTCTAATTAATGTTTCATATTCCACAATTGATTTTGTTACCATAATTTTATTTGTTTTTTGTTTAATATTCTTTCAGGAAGTTGCCCAAATTTTTTTTCGTAAATTTCTCGAAAATGTCCAACGCATTTGGAACTTTTCCAATTAATTTTACCCATCTAAATAAATTTTCTTAACACTTTGTATAAAGGATCAACACTCGTTCAATCATATGCTTGCATATTCATCTTTTTCGTCCAAAAACGACTTTAAGTGAAAAGCATTCAGTTCGAATTTCAAGATGATAAAATTAATCTAAAGATTTGATTAAATTATTTAATTGCTTTTGAGAAAGTCAACAAATAACTTTCAACTGCATACTGGCTCTTGTCCTTGCTATGACTTAAAAGTAATAAGTAATTAACTTGCGAATTTAAATACACATGGTGAAACGGTCTTAAACAGAAGTATATTTTATCGACATATAATGTTGCTAAAGTTTTGAGCATATCCCTTATACTTATAGCGAACAATAATATGCTTGACGCAAGTTGCTTCAGCCTTAATAAGTTTTCTTCGGTTTATAGGTTATGATTGTTGCGAAACTTGGTACGGTAAGAAGATTTGGACGCAACTTAAAGTTACGAATTACTTTTTGATATATTTCCCTACTTTTATAGTATCAAATAAACCCGAATTTTATGAGCAAATGGAATTTAATTTGTCAGAAATACGAAGTGTACAGAACCGTTTTCAATATGCAATTTTCTTATTTCAACAATTGATTAACTAGTGAAATAATGGTTTAAATGTTATTGATTTTTTGTTTAATTAAATTTGCGGAAAATATCAGGTCTCTTTTAAATGCAGAATTTGTTTGAATTGAAGTTTCCCCAATTTTCTTCAAATTATTTTTCCAATTGTTTTATCACGCTTGTTGCAAAAGTTCGTTAAAGCAATAACACATGGATATTCTGATCCTTTAAAAACCTGTTTATAAACATCAGCCAATTTGTATTATCATTTGTGCTGAATTGAAGTAAAAGTGATCTTTCTAGCAGTAGAATAAAGTGCAAAACAATGAATGAACGAATGATGTTCTCTGATTGGAAATTGCAAGTACGTTCGGTTTAATCTATCACAACTGATTTCCGAACGTCCAACAGTAGAAATGAAACTTCATTTGCATATGACGGTATTGTGTGTTCGATATAAATGTATATATGGTTATACTGATCTGTGTGACCGATTGGGAAATTCAGTTAGAAATGCGGGTGAAACTCGGAGAAAATATGCAAATTCTTGTTATATATATTTGTAGCCCATAAGGAACCCTTGCATAATTTATTATAACAATTAGCATATGTTTATCAGTCAAACAGTCATTTCCTATTTACTAATTATAGTGATCTCAGAAAGTCAAAAAATCTTTTTTCTTCTCTTAATATGCAATGTTTGGCGATATATAGTCAATTTCAAAATTTCTGAATTTATTACCTAACTTCAAGATTTTGAATCGCATAAATTAAATATTTTGCTTTCTTCGCTCTAATGTTTAATTGTTTATAACATTCATTTTCTTTTTATTTCAGGTGAGTCCCATATTCACATGTTGCAACATTATGACCTGCGTATTTAAGGTACAATACAATATTTTTCACAATAATTTATTCTAAAATATACAGATCAATTTAATAATTTGCTGTATATTTTGAAAGGTGTTACTAACATTTTTAAAGAGCCTCTTATACCGACCTTCAAAATAAAAGAAATGAAATGATATTTTGTGACGTATTTCTGTCTGGAGAAATTGCAGGAAAAATCTAATTATATTCCATTAGCCGGAAACGACGCTTATGCTTTTGTCTTCCATGTTGGCTGCCGTTTCATATCATTGTATAAAATGCGGCAGTTAAAAACCTGCAGAAGACATTTTCATTTATTTTCATTTCCCCTTCATTTCTACATTTCTACATCTACTATGAATTTTATGGAGTTCTTTTCCCGCAGAACTTTCCTCACTCAGTAGTAGATGAAATAGAATTCCGGAGTATTATTTTACATGGAAATTCCTCCCTTCTGGTATGTCATGATTTTTCCAAAATATAAGTATGTGAATGTGTTTCTTAGAGTTATTTCAACGCAATCTGCTAAAAATTAGGAAAAAAAATTGTTTTTTTTAGTATCTTCCTGAAATTCTAATTAAATCGACCACAAAGTCCAATTTTCTAGAGTTTTTCCTCTCCTAAGAGATCCGTTTTCAATTATCTAGTTGAATTTAAATAAAACTTCTGTTGAATTGTGTTCTCGAGTATTGTACTGGGAATTTGTTTGCAGGCACAATACAAATATGTACTTCGGTCCACATGCAAATCGGAAATAAGCTTTTGTGTGAAGAATGAAAGATGCGGAAATGCAAAGCCTACAAACGTCACTGCTAGTTTCTTTCATGTTGGCACGCGATATCCTGATCCTTATTGGATTATTCTTTCTGAGTTTCTCTCGCTTCCCTTTTCTAAGGACGTAAGTATTCAGCATGCCAATGTTGTAGGTATGCATATTTCTCTTCGTTGAGGCTTTGTGAATGTCGAGGAAATATTACATCCGTGGGATATTTCCAGGATTGCCCTTTCACGTACCAGAAAAGCTTGTGCTGAAAAAGATCTCTTTATATTTTCTTTGAAATGAGATATAATTTCGCATAAATGTAATACTGAAATTACTACTGACATCCATTTTTCCCGAATTCTAAAGTAGTGGTTGACAAAAGACTGTCTTCAATTAAATATAGGATAAAAAAAATAATATTTTTGAAATAATTACATTTTCTTCAAAATTTATATTTGAATTTCTCTAGTCGCTATCAGGATATAGTTATAAATAGATTTATTTTAATGTTTCTTGAATCAGTCCTGTGCTTTAAAGTTATGTCTACAAAATCTTGTGATTTTCGTGTATTACTCACACAATTGCACAATTGCTCAAATAAAAGGAAACTATTGAATATTTTTCCACTTTTATTTCTTTTTGCTTTAAGTTTTAAGCTCTTTGAAATTAATTTGATTTTTAAAGCAAGACTTGAATACTGATTAAAATGATTTATATTTTGGAGACTTGGAAGACTTTTCTAATTTTTATTATGTGTCAATGTAGCATAATTATTTGATTATGTGGAAAATTACATTTTTCAATTTCATTCTAAGATAATTTATTAAATAACAAGAACAATTTTTTTTAAGTAGTAGTCATAGCTGATGAATTAGCTACAAATAGTTTAAATTGAAATTAGTTTTCATTGTTATAAAAATACGTTTTGTTTTCCGAGAGCCTTTTCTAAACCTCAATCTTGCAAAAAAATTAGCGAAATAATTCCTGATGACTAGAGATATCTATAGATTCATGATTTCGGTAAAAAGTAGAAATCATTATCTACAAATTATTGTGAGATAATTTTGTTTAATTCATTTATTGATTTTCGTATCCAGTACTCTCGAGGGAGTAAAGTGGCCCGTTATTTACAAATTTCCAGTTGAGGGAAAAATATATATTTTACTCTTCAATGTAAGCCTTCTAATTGAAGCTCAATAATTCAAATCATCGTTTGTTTAGTTTGGAAAGTTTGCACCAGGACCGACGCAGGATTACACACGTTTCATTAATCACGTCACAGTTGGGCGGTAGAAACGGGAACATGGGCAACGTTAAAGACCGCACGTGAAGCATCACAGCGATCTTATTCGCACCATTATCCTGCACGGATGTGTTCCCATATATGTGTATGGCGTGTTTCATGGTCGATGTATCCTCCGCTTTCTTGTCGACAGGCCTCCAAGTAGCGCAAGCAGCTTCTACCCAGTTGTATAAGCGCGTTTGTGCGAAAGGAAAGGTACTTTCGGGGAAAAGGGATGGACCCTTGGGAACTTCAAGGACTTCTTCCGGAACGGAAGCACGAACGATGTATATCCCGGTCGGCTTCACTTGTTAACCTCCTGAATGAGATCGTGGACGCAAATTCTTCATGATCGTATATAAACGACAATCAAATGGCATTTTTTGCAATTGGTTTTCCGAATCGAAATATCCGTTTCTTTCTGGTTGTCAGATTTGGTTAAAAATACTGAAGTAATTAACAATTAACAAAATGGTTTATTTTATGGAGAAAAGAATATTTTGCAATTTTAGTAAGTTATATCCGATACTGATAGGTCTTAAAACGTTTCCAGATAAATTAGATTAATTAGAAAATTAATTCAAAATATAATTTTCATGTGGTATTGTATTGTTCATTTTGGAAAAACGTTCTAAACCCATTTCTACTGTAACTATGATTATTATTTATTTATAATAAATGCAAAAATTCCGTCTTTCAATGTATAGATAGAGCATTACCAATTTCAGGAAAACGAATTTTAAAGAATTTGACACTATTGAAAAGAATGCTCTAATGAACTAGAAATTTTAAAATTGATATCATAAAGAAATTACAGAAATATTTAAAATTAATAACGGAATTCAAAACTAAAACTTCCAGAAACCAATCTTATTTGTAAGTTTTAATAATTCGTATCTTAAAATTTTCAAAATCTTGATTTGAACGCCATTTTGATCATGTTCCTGAGGCGATATCAAAAAATGAATAAATATATACAATACTTAGTGAATCTACCGTCAGGTTTTTAAAATTCTGAGTTTCATAAAATATTAGAAAAATCAGGAATATGTTAAATTAATATATAATACAGGATAACAGAACACAAAACGAGTAAAACAAATATGAATAGGAATATAGTCATGTATAATGAGAAAATTTTCAAAATAGAATTTAGAAAACTTGAAAACACGCTAAATGAAAAGGTAAACTTTGTATGACCGAAAATAAAGCAGTATCATATTTCAAATAGTAAATTTTACATTTTCATATCCAAATATAAATGTCAGCAATTAAATTTAGCATATTCAACTATAATAAATAAATACCTGTTCAAATAATTTCAATAATGAAAATAAAACAAACTAGGACAAAAACAGTAAATTAACGAATAGAAAATGGAATTCGTTCTTATAATATGGAAGAAATGTATAACAAATTGGATTTGTCATTTATGTACTAAGACTATATGAAAATAGCGTATGCTGGAAATAATGAAGAAAAATTGCCATGCTGGTATAAAATGGAAGCAGAAGGTAGAATCTGTGAGTTTCTTAGTTCATACGTTTCTTGGCGTAGGTATGGAAAAAGGACTGCAATTGCTAGCTGCCTCACGACGGATCAAATCGTGAGGAAATATTGCTCACGAGACTGGAAAACAGTGCAAGCAAGCATACAATGCTCCAACGATTGACGACCAAAAAGAATGTCGTAAATATGCGACAGGCAACTCGAGCTGTTCTCGTTTCAAATGAAGTGAGCGAAGAAGGACATTTTATGACGAAAACATAAAGGCTGCGAAACGTGTACAGACTATGACCACTGAAGAGGCAAATAGACATTCGATATTTTCTGCACTTTGATTTTCGTTCCCTTAATTGTCTGGACTGTGTACATGTTATCACAGACAGACGTTCATAATGGAGCTATGGTTACTGTGAATATTTTTATGTTCCGTAGATTAGTGTGATTTATGACTTTAATTCAAATGTGGCTATAACAGTATTTTTAATTATTCGGGAATAAATGCTCCTTTTATCAGAAATCTAAACGAAACGCGTCTCTATGTCCTAACTTGCAAATTTGTATCCCGTTTAGAATAAATAGAGTAATATTATCACATTATCTCACAATCAACCAGAATTGAAAAATCAAAATAAAATCTCAAGTGTTAAAATTGTTATTGACGAACTGATATCATCATGAACCAAATCAACATTTGTTTAAAATAACAACTAAATATTACTAGGAATTACAGGTGATTGTCATCATCACCTAAACTTTGATAAATAAATAATCATTTGTCAAATTCATTCAATCAAACTCAAAATTACGGATCTGTTTTTATTTTACTTACTATATGTGTGTGACTTATATTAAGTATATCTCACATTTAAAATAAGTTACATACTTTATTCCACACGTGAGGATGGATGACAGCACACAAAATAAAGTGCTATTGTTACAAAGGTATCTATATTTTAAGATTTGGCAAATATAATCATAATGTGCTAGCTCAAACGAAATTCTAACGATTTAATTGCGACATTTAAAATGGCATATCAAAAATTGTGGTAAGTAATTTTCTACATTTTGTTGTTTCTTGGAACATTGTATAAACTTTTCTCCAGTAAGATAAAATGTCGTATATGACACGTGTGCGAAATAGACTCGTGAAATTGGTGTATCACTCGTTTTTAATTTTGCATTTCTCACACTTATAATATAATCTACTATTATTTTTACTTGTGATTAAAATGGATGACAATTCGCGAAATAAAATGTTGGTTACTATGGTAATAATAGTTTGTTAAACATGATATGCCAACTCAAACAAATTTTTAATTTGAAAGTAATCTTATCTGCTTTTAATCCTTTTCTTTTGATACTGAATATTTCAATTATACAATTCCCATTTTCTTACGGTTTTGTGGCCCTCCTCATTGTGTAAAAGTACTCAAACCTCACAATGGGCTACTAATCGTAAGTAAATTTTTAGATATCATAAATAGTACCGAATACTTTTATGGCAATGCAGATAAGGTATGGACCCATGGTGAAGAATTGCATGCCAGCATGTGCCACAACCTTATCTGTATTTTCGACACTATTTATGATATTTGAAAATTTACTGACGATTAGTAGCCCATTATGAGGTTTGAGTACTTTTACTCAATGAGGGGGGCCACAAAACCGTATGAAAATGGGAATTGTATACATTTTGTAGTATGCAAAACTTTGCGAACGCCTATTTTGTAACAAAGTATTAAATTTTTGTAAAGGATCAAAAATCCAGGATTAACTCGTGATTCATATGACATGTACATTTTGTACTGAAGTTTGCCCATAGATTTTACTTGCTCTTCAATGCGAATGTAATTGTTGCAAAAAACGAAACAAAGCACCAGAACTTGTCATTCTAGTAAAAAACCCTATCAGTTGCGCTACATTTAAACCCTATCTATTCGACGCCAACGGTGGTAATTTGCACAATTTGTCAGAAATGTGCGCGTGCTGTGTTTGCCTGCATTTTATAAAACATTTGCTGCAACATTCAATAAACGTAGATAACAGAGTAACAAATTTCACTTACTGCATGAGCGATTACTACATCTGAAAATGCAACACAATAATATTCGGATTAAAAATAATAATTATAATATTAATAACTGGGTTTATGATGCTAAACCATTTCGAATTTAATTTTTCAAAATATGCAGCTAATTCAATATCGAAAATTATAATCCGAGATTAGATATATAATCAACAAATTTGATAGATGATAAGATAAGGATACCCGATATATTATAATATTCTACGACGAGGAGTTAGCAATAATAAACAAGTATGGTGTGCACGTTAAATTTGCAAACACAATGAATAAATATCTCGTTGGTATTCTTTTATTTATTGCAATAATTCAGGCGATTCATTCAGGTGAGCTAATTTGTTTCAGTCAAATAATCAAAACGAACGTTGTTGTTAATTTGATATAGAGTGCAAATTCGGTGACTTTGCGACAAAGGATGTTCGAGAAAAAGTGGATCCAATCGATAACCAGCTAATAGCAACTTATAGCAATGCAGAAGATATTAGTAATACAAAGGCCAATGTTGGATGAAGTTTAATTATAATTGCGATTTCTTTTAGAATTTAAAATTTCGAATGACTACCTAATTGTAAACCAAATTGAAAATGATTTCGAATTACGATTAAAGAACATGCGAGATTATTTCGAAAACATCGAATCCACACCAACAATTCGTGTACTTCAACTGAATAATGTCGAAGTTCTCTGCAAAGATGGTAGCGACAAAAAAGTATCCTTAGTAAGTAAATGTCTGCAAATAATTTTCTTCCAGGTTTTAATAACTTAATCACAAAATCTGTGTTTCTCAATTACTGCTTATTTTAACGTTTGCAGAAGGGTTCCGTAAAAATGAATTATATCAATCAATTTCCCCCAGAATTCATTGATAATGCCAATGAAACAATCACGGAAGTACGGTACAAAATTCCTGTACCATTTCCCGCAAATTTTCCTATAAACTTTTTTGAGGAATCGATAGCACCAGATAATGATTTTGAAAACTTCGTTCGAGTGCGAGATATTGATATTTATAATAACGGAGTGCATATGGAAACAACCAATCCTAATTTTGAGGTTAAAAACTACATAGTTGAAGATGGCAGCAAAAATAAGATATTCCGTGTTCACATTGTCGCCAAAACTTTTATCACTGAAAACGCCGAATTCAAAATCATTGCAACTGTACGTAATTTTCACTTTTTATCTACCAAATTATATCCTTACATATAAATATCTTTATAGGATCAAACAGAGGGAGTTACAGATAAGAAAAAGATTGATCTCTCCGTGAAAATAACGACAGATGATACAAACAGCAGAACTGCATTCCGAAAATCCCTCTATCAAGGATATTACAATCTAGACACTCAGAAAATTGATCCAATTAAAGATTTGTCGATAAATTCAAACGATGTTGGTTTTGTACTAAGCGGAAGTAATATTAATTGATAACCTCGTGCTGGTTACATTAATTTGCAAAATCGTATTCCAATTTTAGATTATGGCCATTGTTTTACAACCAATTCTAAAATGGGTAAAATTGACATCGTTCCTAAAGTAAATGCACCTGACACGTGTGCCAATATGGAAAGTGAAGCATCTACTGAATTAAAAATTGTTGCGAAATTGGATGAGGTGACGATTGCATCCACCACGCTTATCTTGTATATTCAAAAGATGCGTTTCGAACACCCTTTGTATATGGGCACGTACGAGTTTGATAAAGGGTTGCGATTGGAAAATGTCCGTCTACTTTTTCCCCTGGAAAATGTGCAATTCAAATGTGAAGAGGATATTTGTGAGATTTTGAAATGTACGTTGAAATCAGATGGTTTTTTGGATTGCACACTGGATGGAGCGTCACTTGCACCATTATCAATCGAATTTCATTTGACAGCTTTTGTCACAGATATTGCTGAAGTTAGTACATACGTTATAGTTACCGTGGAATCCCAACCAGAAGAGTCACTTATATTTAGCAAAGATATCTACGTATCTACATTTAATTTGGAATCCAAAACAATTTTACCAATTGAAAATGCAGTCAGTTCAAAATCTGCTAAATTACTCATTGAAGATGAAGGTAAATGCTTATTATTGGTATCTACGGTTTATTTGCAGAAAGTCGTTAAAAATGATAAAAATTTAAGAACCGTACTCAATAGAAAATATCATAATTAATTGTAAAATTTCAGAGTGGGCAAAATGTTTTGATATCACAAACAACGAAGGTGCAATCGAACTTCTATCGAAGACTTGTGAACATCTAAATTCGAACCAGGATAAAGAAATGACAATTGAATTCAAAATCAGTGCAACTCTAACTAATCAATATACAACATCTGTGGTTGTATTAAAAACCATACAAATATACTTTGAACATCCTGTATATATGGGAATATACAATAAGGACGATGATGGAAAATTTAGCATGGAAGACATTATCCTGCTGAATGCTGTTGGTGATGTCCAAATTATCACAGATCCTGAACATATCTTGGATGATAAATTCAAGTGCAAATTCAATTATGAAAATCACAAAGGGCTCGTTAAATGTCAAATGGAAGATTACCAAGTTGAATCCTCTCTGGTACAAGACATTAAGTTGACTGCCTTTAGCCCCAATAGTGGAACCAAAACTACTACTCATGTAATTCTTAATATCGAAATGAAATCAGATGATATCCATTTTGATTCCAATTCTGAAGATACCACGACATGGGTAGCTGTTGTGTCAGTTCTTGCCGTCATCATTGTTATTCTCCTTCTTGGTGGGCTTGGTTTTTGGTACTTTAAACTCAGGTACATGAAATATTGCACTTAGTTTTCTAATCTTAGTCAACTAATCAATTCGTTACAATCTAGGAAAAGGCATTCAGAACTAGAAGATAATTCATCAGATACGCAACGTAATGATACTGATGGTATAGAAGCAAATATTGCGAAACCGAAATTCAAGAAAAATATTACTCGTGAAATAAATTTGGAACCAAAGAAGGAACGACGGGCCACTGGATATATTTTCAAGGTTCCGCAAAGAGAACTTGATTTAAATAATATTGAAGATACATCAACTGTAAATAACGAACCAGAATTACCAGAAAAAAATCAAGTAAATGTTGATAAACCATTAAGCAAGGGTGTGACATTCAATAACAATGTAATTCATGGTGTTCTCTATGAAGATCCAACAGGAAGTATTAAATCATGTACTAGTATTGAAAAATCGATATTATAACTTAAATTATATTTATTTTATTTAATAATATTATCTTTACTTAAGTTATATTTTTTAAGTATATACGTTGTTATGAACTTGAAATTCTGAAACCTGATTATATAAGCACAGAGTAACCAGAGAGCCAACTCTCTGTCGGCACCTTTGATCTTTTTCTGCCGATTTACGTGACCGTGATTGTACCACTGGGCGGAGTTACGATTCGAACAGTGACATCCCGCCNCCCGCGACCCAACCAAAACAATGTTTTTATTATGCACTTATCATGCATTTTTAGCTAGAGAACTAAGCTCCACCCATTGGTACAAATCAAGGCCTCCTAAGTTGGCAGAAAATATTCGATAGAGTTGGCTCTCTGGTTACTCTGTAATATAAGGTTTAGAAAAATGGCAATGAAAATTATTGCTGCTCTATTGCTGCATATGCGTATACCCTATTTTATATGAATCGATCTAATACACCTTTTCCTGTTGTAATTCAAAAAGCATCAATTAAATTTCATGATAGAAGAAATGTAATTCAGATTTGTTAAATGAAATTCAGGAAGTATCATACAAATTCCTGATCTATAAAGTATTGTAATCCAGAAAACGACACTTTTGATTAAGGATGCTATAAATATAAATCCGATTCATGTAATTCTGAAATTACAATTTAGTCGTTAACATTTCATCTTGAAAATGTAGACTCTTCACTAAATTCTATCTCCCAGATTTTTGTCATGAATTATGTGGTTAATTGAACTATTTTTAAGTAATTTGTTACTTCAATTGCTTCGTTCTACGATGTAATAAATTACCGCATACAGTCTTGAATTGCATTCATTAAACAATATATATATATCTAAACACGAATGTTTCTCCTTCAGCTTTCTCCCCAGATTTCCTTCCTAATGAGTTCACATTTTCCACATGTTTCTGCCCTTGGTTAATCTCATTCTTATCTTGGTGCTGTTTCGCTCAAGATATCTTTCAGGTATTCGCGCGAGAAAACGTCGGCTTAATTTCTTCTGACAGTGAGCAATTTTCGACGAAATTGAGGCAAACACCAAAATAGTAATCAAATTTGCTATTTATTTTATAGATAAAAATTCGAAATCCCTCAATTAGAGAAAAATAAGCCACTTGCTACACTTTTTACAGAGATTTACTCATTTTGATTCCCTTGTTTTTTTGAAAACTGAAAACTTCTTTTCATTCTCCCCTCTACGAAAATGTCACTTTCTGTCAGAGCTAGACTAGATTTTGCCAAAAAATTGATTTAAAATACAACAAAATAAACGTGTGGAACAATTGACAGAGTTGTTTTTAAACATCTACCTATATGTTTATAGATTGACTAAAAAATTTGAAAACGTTGGGATCATTCGTCTCGGAGATATTAAAAAAATATGAGAAGAGAACTACATAGTTTGTTTCAAATGAACTTGATTGCCAACATCCACAAAGGAATTGCTGACTCAGAACCG
This sequence comes from Aleochara sp. GC000083, assembly GCA_030264555.1. Classification (NCBI taxonomy): domain Eukaryota; kingdom Metazoa; phylum Arthropoda; class Insecta; order Coleoptera; family Staphylinidae; genus Aleochara; species Aleochara sp. GC000083. The sequence goes on from JARJDZ010010174.1 coordinate 62,659, forward strand.
GTCAGCATTTACAATGACGCACCTGCTATGGAATGCACATACGATAGAATAGGATAATCGATGGCGCCTGAAAAGATTATATAACAAGTGTATTTTTCTTATAATATAAATTCCCACCGATTTTGATGATCAAAAAACCATTTTAAAGGGCATGATTTAGGCTTTCGTTTATAAGAATTCGATTTGTAATTGTTGTAATTGTTAACACTGGCCTGTTCAAGTTTTCACTTCTATCGTGTGATGTTAAGCACACACCGTGCATTTTTTATTCGCGACATTAACCAACAATTGTTATAAGTCGTGTTTGATTTTTATTATGATGCTAATGGATAAGTTGGAACGAAACTGTAATTACAATTTTTTTTATCCTTACTGCTTTTTTATTTTAATTTTGAAACGTACATCAAAATCCAAAAGTATAACTTCAATTTGTCATGTTAGTGCCATACTTTTCATTTTGGGTATGAATGAAATTTCTGCTACGTGAATTTCATGTTAAGGTTCTTGGATTACATTTGATTGCTTGAAGAAAATTGCTGTTTTTTTTTTATTTCTATTAACTTTTACGATAAGCGTTTTTTAATTTTGACCTTACATGACAAGGAGTGTTTAGACGCGAAAGCATATAACACGAAATATTTACGAGCATTTATTTTGGCATTATATCTCTTTGTGCAATTAGTTTGTGTTTTTTAACCGAAACTAATGTATGACTATTAAAGGAAAAGCGAATCATTTATTATTCATTATATACTATGATAATAGTGAAATTAAATATAATTCACGTATGAGGTTAAATTTTTCCTCATTAATAAAAAATTAATTATAACTCATAAAGAAAACACAATTTCACCTATATTTGGAAATCAAATCTAGAAACTTCGTTGATCTTTAAATCAAAAAAGTCAATGGTTATTTAAAGATTATTTATTTTTTACATATATGCAGTATTGAAATAATTTTTGAGTTCTTTAACACTTTTACCTGTTTATGAATATAACTCAAAAGTCATTCGACCGAGTGTCAACCTGCGTCCCTTTATGTAAATTATTGGCTATAATTTCTCGGATAAACTTTTCCTATTAACATTATATACACTGACTGCAAATATTTTACAAGTATCCGAGCGTTGGAGTGGCTTAAAACAGGCCTTCTATCAACGGAATATTGCATGCGAAAATATAAAGCACACACAAGAAACAATATGTGAACCCATATACTTCCCACCATTGCGTTATGACCCATCGAGGGGTTAAGGCAGGAAAGACAGGAAACGCATGGCCAACCATCATTACCTCAACCGTGCTTCCTGTTTCATGTTCGGTTCGATTAAATTCAACACCTGGACAATGTTTTACCAGACGCATTTGATGTAGAAATGTCATTCTTCTTCTGGCAATACATTTACAATATCTTTACTTCATTTGATGTAAAAAGGCGAATTCCCAAATTGAAGAAGTTCTAACGGGCCCTAAGACTTCTACAAATATTTTCTATTTACTTTTCCATTTCATTATTTTAATTGTCAATATTAATTTAGTATTTTATATGTTGATATGAATAGTTGTATCAAATTTCGACTTGTTTTGAAACGGTTCTGAAGTTTTAAAATTTGAGAGCTTTAACATTGATTATACAGAATAAGCTAGGATACTGAATTTATAGTTTAAATTTTTAGTGAGAGTTAAATTGATCATTTTAATTCCATAAATTTTTATTGCGCGTATCTACTCTCTTTACCCTAACCATATTATATTAAACGGCCAAAAACTGCAATTTTTTACAATAAGCATACTCTCAGTTCAAACATTTCTGATAAGACTTCTATTCATTGTTTACTACATGAAATATGACCAGTGTGTGCAATTTTTTGTAAGTATTATTTTCTGCATCGTCCGTTGGCAAAATTATGATTACAAAGTTGGTCTTCGTCATTGAATGGAATTGGCTGCCTGGTAGTTAATGCCTGCCTTCATGAAAACTCCAATCAAACAGCTTCATTGGAAATGAAAATGAAAAAGTACAGATGCATTGACGTTCCTGGTTCAAAAAAATGATGCATGTTTACTGATGACAGAGTAGTATTGATTGAAGTGTTTCCATTAGAGAGTCCAGAATACGCGTTTTTCGTTCAGAAGAGTTATTATTTGCATTTTCAATTCCATTATTAAACCAAACAATATACAATAATTGAACAAAATGGAAATATTTTTCAATCGAAAAATTAATAAAGTTTTATAGCTATTGTGTCGAAAATAACCGGAATTCATTTATAATTGATTGGCCCTATTGATTGACGTTTTGTATTTTAGCCATGTATCGATCTCATATTGCACTCAATTGGCAGCTTCGACATCTTTATTGAATCTTATTGAGTCTTCCTTTTTACCAGCATTGTTGAATTCTTTGTAGTTATTTTTTCACTCTATTTGCTTCTATGGTGGACAAATTAATATTCTTTCAAGGTATATTTAATAAAACGTAAATACAAGGCAGTATTAATAAAGTGTTTCAAGTGTTTTAATATATCCTAAATATTACTTGTTGTAAATAATAGATATAACATACTATAATATCCATGACTGTCAACTATTCATTTTACCTGAAATATTACAAAACATGCATATTAATTTATTGGATGCATCGTTCACCCAATTTATGCACCAATACACCATACATCAAATTATAAATAAACAGTAAAAAACAGAATAAAATAAATATAAAATGTGAAAAATTTACTCAGTTTCTTTCACTATATTTTTCTCTCTTTTGCCAAATAGTCCTCTCACGAGGATTGTTTGATAAGCGATCAATGACAAACTAAATTGAGTCACAACAATGGAAATTCCACTTCGGGGAAAAGATTATATAATTCCAAGTTTCAACAGTTGAGATTTCTTTATATTTCTTTCCCTCACGATACTATGAAAAAAAATATACAAATACAAATATCTAAAAACTTTAAAACAGCTAAAATCATTGTTTGGTAATTTATATTTGTATTTACATTTAATTATTTTTGATATTTTTCCTACATTTGTTTACCTGTGTTTCAAATTTTTAATGTAATTATAACTTGTTTGTGTTGAATTCATTATAATAAATCTATTGTTGTTTCGTTTCCCATTTGTTTGTATTCGGCCTTTCTTCCGCCTCATTATGAAAACGTCGATATTTCATGTTTTCATGTTTTTAATTCTCTTGAAAGTGATGGCGTAATAATATAATTCAGTGAGGGCCTCTTAATGCGGGTTCTTATTATTTAAGAATAATTAATGCCTTGTTTTGCCCACATATTTTAATCCATCTCTTCATATATATTTTGCACTTTTAGAATAATACTTCAAATACTACAAAAAGTTAAAAGTAGTATGAATATTTTTATTCATAAAAGTATCCAATTATAAGGTCAAGCCATAACGTTTGCCAAAAATGTACGATAAAGAAATACAAATAAATGTTGCAAAAATTATTATTCGTCTCAAAAACAGCGAAACTTATATTTGTATTTTTGCTCGTGTCCGTGTTATTGTTTCATAAATTGGTGTATGGCAAACGTCTAAATTATTTATTTTTCTCATCATCATCATCCGTCTCGTGGGAAATTCATGTGAGCATTTTCGCCGAATGCTCCACGCGAAAATATGGAAGAGGGAAGGTTTGGGGAAACAAAGACGAAAAGGTACAAAAATTGATGATGTGAGTTGTTGGAACTTTTCTGTGGGTCAAGAAATACGTGAAAATGAAATTGACGGAAGAATGAGAATTGGCTTAACTCCCATGAGAAGAGAGTGATAAATAAATTAATAATAAATCAAGCAACGAATTACCTCGTGTTCATATCCAATTTTTAGACTTTTTGCAACTCAGGGAATTTTGTTTTACTTCCGAGCAGTATTTTTACTCCTGTTGTATGCTGTTTATTAATTAATTACTAATTTCAGGTTTTTTATATATGGTTTCACCAGAAAACAGTCATAATATTTCCTTTTCTATTTGGCGCTTACACTGTAAAGCCTGGCACAGATTTAAAATATCTGTTTATAAATGTTGTTTCATAATGCAGTACCTAAATGTACTAATTGTGCGAAAGGGTGTGTGTGCCATGAATTTTTTACCATGCGTGCCAAATAAGCAAGAGGAAATTGGCAAGAAATTGACAGCGATTGGCAGACGTGGCATTATCAAAATTTATTTTCAAAAGAGCAATATCGAATTATACGCAGTTCCTCTTGATACTTAATTAAATTAATTGTGGCTGCAGAGTTCTTATATTTTACGACGTTTATTATTCAAATTACAACAATATATTTCTAGTCCTTATCCTTCTGAGAGGAAGGATATATCTGATAAACGGGCTCAGTTAAATCTCAGTTATCGTTACCACCCCTTTTATCTCCTATTTTTTAGAATTTCTTCATAACGTAGTTTTAAAATATTTACTCAGAAAAAAACAAAATAATAACATACAAAAAGATATAGACCAAAGTTAGGTTTTTTTCAATGGTACATCCCAATACACTATTCGAAGAAATTCTAAATTGGTTTCATGTATAACATGTGATATTACTTTGAGATAGCAAAGATATTAGCAGTTAAATTATAAAAAACACAAATAATAAGTAGGATTTATCTTGATATTCTCAGAAAACAATTGAATAAAGTTGCATGAACCTTTGTGTACTACGCTTGCATGTAACTTAATTTAATGTTTCATTGCACATTTTATAATGTATTATAATTTTTCCCTAGTTTAGTAATAAATTTCATCATCACCTTCATAACTTAAACAAACCCTTTCTAACATCAATGCTTCTATGAGAAGCTTGATTTTGTTGTTTAATTTCATGCAATTCAATTGTTTTTTTGTATCTTTCAAATTAAAAAAATTTTACCCTATTTTTGATAATTCACAATTTTTGTGTACCGAAAGTAATTTATTTCATTTTTTATTAAATTTATTTTTATCTAGTTAATGATAATGTTAATTAGTTCACTCTTCATGTGTAGGTAATTGCTTTCATTCTACCTGATAATATCTGTAAATGCTTTGTAAAAAAACGGTTACATATCATATCATTTGTTAGATGTCAGTCCTACAAAAAGCAGTTTAATCTCTATACAACATTTTATTATAGAGTATCTCAAACTGGACGATTCTTTTTGACTAATTTGATAAATACAAGGCAACGTGTGTTATTATTTTAGAAGGATGGCAATTTTATAAATATCGACGAATTTTACACAAATTCATGAACAGAGTAATAACTCATTTCCGCAAATATTTTACGAGTTTTTAGATGATTCTTTCCTCTCGTACTCAACTAATTACATATTGTTTTGTTATCTTTGAAAACGGTGAAGGGGCTTTACGGATGAAATTAAAAAAAAGATTATTTTATTAAAGAAAGACACTTTTTTCGCACTGATTCCAATGTGGTTTTATAGTATCCATTTTTTTTCAGAATAAACATTGTGCGCCTTAGCTATGAAATTTATGTAATTCCTTTGATCGAGATTTTATCTGATAAATGAAGTAATAAATTAATTGGCCAGGAGGAAGCTCTTGTTTTTATAATGGGTTTTAAAGCTATAGGTACCGTTTATGTATTTTGTTAAAAGTATCATTAGATTATATCTAAAAATAAATAAATCACATAACAATTGTAAAAATTTTCATATAAGATAGTTTTGTTTCTTTAGGGTCAAGATGTAATTTTCTCAACTAGAGCTGTAGGAACATTATTTCCGTAATTCACAAAGATTTTCACTGAAATATTTAAACATATATATTCAGCAGACATCCTTAGATCCTAGATTATTCTTGGAATTTAATTTACCTTTTGACGCGAACAATCTAAACTAATTTACCAGTTTTAATTAAGAGCCAATTAGTTTCCTAATTGAATCCTCTAAGGAACTCAACAGGATGTAAATTGATTATCCTTGTTCTATCTTATGAATGCTGCTGTGATATTAATTTATCATTTATCACTATTACTAGGATATTACTTTGATTTAAATCTAAAATTACATATAATTGCTATTCATTTTTATATTTTTACTGCACTTTTTATTCGTATTTTTATTTCCTGTTTTTATCTTCATCCTTATTTTAGGCCAGCACGAAATGATAATATATAAAGGATTTTCGCCTGTTACTGCCATCGCCGCGTAAAGAAAATATATACAAGGGACGATTTCGTGTTTTGTACTACTATTTTCTTTCTTTTTTCCTATCCCTGTCGGCTTTTCCTATTGATGGGTTGCGTTTTCCCCGCTTATTTATGTTTGAGTCGTCTATTTGAGAACTATTAGAGTGTCGTTAATGTCACACTTTATCTTTTTATTCATTAAAGTTATATGTTGGAGCTTGTCATTGTTGATATAAAAATAATGGGCTTAGGAAGGATTTTGTAGCCCTCTTAGGGTTTTAGGTACATATAATGGTTTGTGGAATATTAACTATTTAACATACGTTAAAACATTAATATTAAAGAAAAATCTTTCTTTGCAATTCTTCTCTAATTTCATTAGGGTACATATACTTAAAAATGTTCTGGGAAAAAATAAATACTTGTTGTTACAAAACCTTTAAAACTTTTTCGGAATTTACGTGGGAATAAAAAGTTTTCTTTATTAATTATTTTGATTAAGTAGTAGATAGTATTAGTGATAAATTATTGAGGGTGAAAAATGTTAAATTAAAAGGAATGACACACAAATTTCATGTTCTTAATGGAATATGTCAAAAGTAAGTTATCAACATCTTATTTGACTGTTACCCTGTTTGAACACAATTAAATTTCTGCCACTTGTAGAATAAATTACGTTACTTATTTGACATGAGGATAATATTCAATTTTACATGCACCAATAACGTATTAATAAGCGTATTGATCAGTTTGTTTAGCGGAAATAACTGTTAGCTAGATTTTATATTACATTTGATGTTTATGTCCATTGATATTTTCCAAAAATTTATAAATAGCGGGAAAAGTAGAATGAAATCACTAATTTTTACTGCATTCAACGATCCATGGTATTTATTTGAATTTCACATTATTACCTATCAGAAATAATTAACAACAATTAAGGAACTGTAATATTAATTTCATCTTTTACCAGTAATTTGCTTTGTTGTCGTGTATAAAAGTCTTTGCATTTATGGTCGCTGTTGTATGTACCAAAATGTATAAAACAATTTTCAAACACAAAGAGAGAAATGACTTAATTATACAGTCCGAAACAATTTTCAAGTTTATTATACTCATGCTTGTGGTTAGTTACTTAAATCGTGCCATTTAAATTATTCATCATTCGTCAAAGGAGCATTTTTCATTTTTCCACACAAAATGAAATTGTTTCACATTTACATGCATATTTTAAGAGGAGCGCTTTTCAAATAAAGTCTCCTTTCCAGCTTTATTTAAATAAAAACATTTAACGTATTCAGTGTGTACGTACACTCAGTCATATTTACCTGAAGAAGTGAAATATATAACTTCATACTCTGCAAAACAGTACATATATGTCTTTGTTTCTCTTCTCTAATCTATAGTTTAATATCGTTTATAGTTTTATATTTTAACTTTATTAACGACTAGGTTGAGTAATGACATCAATTATCAGTGTAGTTAAACAGGAAAAACAACGAATTAGATCCTTGGGGAATATGCAGGGTACTTTTGGTACTGAATGACGCTCGGATTGAAGCAAACTAAACAAGCTCGCGCTTTATGCGTGCGAACCGAACATGTTTATGCAAGCTATCCCAACACATGATCAACTTAGACCGTAACGAAGTCAGTAAATGTTTGGGGAGGGTATTGTTTTGGGATTTTCACGTGCCTTATCCTCCACTGAATAAAACAACCTGCGTTAAGAGTCCCTAATTGGCAGACGGAATGAGTTTACTTTTGTTTTGTTCAAGAAGCATAAAATCCTGGAGGTTGTTGTTAAAACCTGTGGCTCTGATAATGTTTATTATCGCTTAATTGGAATCTTTACATTTACGGATTTCCCGATAAATGAATATTATTTTCTCTTACTGGAGCTTGTAATCTAGGACTTTATTTACTGTGAATATTATATATTTATCAAATAAATAACATAATTTATTCCGCAAGAGACAGAAATGTATACTTTTTATTTTACATGTGAGGGAAATGAGTGACAAGTAAAGTACCTACTCTGGTTAGCATGGATTCGAATATTAAAAGTTAGACAAACATGGTCATATGTTTTATTGTGCAAAGTGAAACAAAATTTTGATGATTTTCTTATGACATTTGATATCAGAAATTTTTTGTCAATTTTGGATTTTGAGGCTTTTTGGACTATTATAGAAATTTTTCTCCGGTAAGATAAAGCGTCGTACATCACCTGTGTGCAAAATGTCATTATAATCTGGTATTGAAATTGTATCGATTAATTTTAAAATTCTCGCTCTTTAAGTATGATATAGTCTTTCCCACAAACTTTTAATACTACACACAAGAAGGGTTCAAATTAACGCCATTTTGTCAATGGGAATATCATTTGACATTTGACATTTCAACTACTCTAATAAAGTGCATTTTCAAACCAGCAATATTTTGAAAAGAGATGAGACTTCTTACTCATATTTTGAAAATCTTCGGATAGGGCTTTATCAAGTTTCATGTATAAAGTGACCTGGTCAAAATGACAGTCAAATTCAAAATTTTGAAAATTTTAAAATTCTAATTTTCTACGAACGTTTATGAAATCAATATGTCCGTCCGTCTGTCTGTTGAAAATCTGACAACTGATTCGGATAGAGCTTTATCAAGTTTCATGTATTAAGTGACCTTTATTTTTTGTTATCACTTCCAGGATCACGGTTAAAATGACGGTCAAAGTCAAAAGTAATTTAGAAAGTATATAATACAATTCAAATAGTAAATTCTGATTAAGTGATTCAAATTTTTTTAATGTAATTCAGTTTGTAACAATTGCAATTCACATTTAGTAAATATAATTGACAAATCGTTAGTTTAAAATCAGCAACGATTAAATGCATTTCAGATATTAACATCAATACTGTAATTATCGACTAGTTTATAAAAGCTACTTAAATCAACTTATTTAATGCAATGTAAAATACATGCAATGCTTTTTGATTTACAGCACTTAGATTTACAGCATTTTGAATTACTTTGACATTTTCTGGATCACATTTCCTACCATATAAATATGATTCTCTCTCAATTCCATTTAAAATCTGAATCACATTTCTATTCCTCCGAAATTTAATTGATTATTTCTGAATTATATATCTAGAAAAAGTGTAAAATTAGCACTCAGTTTAAATGTCATCACTTATTCAATCCTTGGAACGCCCAGTGAATATAAAATTGCGTTTGTTATCCGGTCTTGAACGTTGGAAGGTCTAGGACAGCACACGTAGAACACTTTGAAGGATACGGGATTATCCGACTGTTTCGTGCGCGCTTCACGCATATCCGGATGTCTCAACATTAACCTTTTGTTATCACTCCCTGGTCGTGGAATCGCGTATTTCTTCTTGCGCTATAAATATATCTGCGTTTCGTTGCGGCATTACCTGGGTGCGTTTCTGCGTTGCGCCAATGTCGGCCGCTTCACGAAATAAAAAGAAAATCCTCGAAAAGACGGCGTCGGGCCTTTCTTATCTCAAATTCCTTTCTCGTATGTACAATAGAAGATCGTTGCAGAAAGCAATATTTACAATGGCGGTCCTCCCGCTGTGTTCCCTATCACTGCGGAATGGATCTCAATATTGTATTGCATCCCGTATGGAACTCAAAATCCGAAATAAAGTGTTTTATTTATTTATTTTTTTAGTGAGTACCCAAATAAATAATACAACTTATATGCACTAGATGCAAAAATCTGTTTAAGAACAATTCATGTAACTTTTCTTAATAGCAAAAAAATTATCGTTGTAACAAAATATAATAATAGTAAAAATAATCCAGTTGAAATGTATGAATTAGAAAGCCAAAATATGAAAGTCATCATGGCGTCACGAAGGTATAAAAAAATAAGGGCACTCTGGTTGGAGGGTTGGGTACTGCGGTGGTGTATACGTGTCCAAGTGAAATATTATCCTTTTATGTTCCAAGGATGCGCAATTACATTCCTTGCAGATACGTAGTCTCCGGTACTTCGCTATTTGTTTCTCTTTCCACCATATTTCTTTTCATGCTGGAGTGTTCAAGTCAGTACAGTTTCCAGTCAGCAAGTTACAAAATACGAAACTTTTCACTTACTGTGAATTTATGACCTAGGCTTTCAAAACATAAACTGAAAAAATTAAATTTTGAATTTCATACATTAGCATATTACATATAAAATATTATATTATGAACAAATACTTGTGCTATGTTTCACATATAAAATATTTTTATTGGTTCTAAATTTCAGAACGAAAATATACGTTTATTCTGTAATTATGTTTCATAGAATTGTTAATAAAAATACCACATAAAAAAGAAATACACTGACGAATAAATTTGGCATGTTTCATACAGTATCTGCAAACCGAAAACATTTCCAAAGTTTAAAGTTTAAAATTCCAACTACATTCTAAAAATTGCATCTTTCTAGCATTAGGTAAAAAGTGGAAGAAAGTTTGCATTTTATACGGCTTCTGAAAATGCACAAGGCATGTACTCAACGTACCGTTTGTTTCGGCGTGCAATTGCCATTTATGCAAATGCCGTGTTGTTCTCGCTAAAGTTGCAGTAGCTAGCTGCAGCAGCTTCTTCTTCCTCACATGGTAGCCATGACCGTTGTTGTCGCGAATGTCACCACACTTCTGTAATGTCTCACCGATCGTGGCAGGAATGTCACCGTGAAGATTCTCTCATTCGCAGCGGCAATTCTTTCACGCAGCGTGCGGAAACAAATGCCATTAATTTTTCTTGCATGCTGGTGTACCACCTATGCGAGTTGACATTTGGCTGTAATGACTTCGTGTGTGTATGGCATTGCCATGAAAGTTTCACTGTTTTCTTTTTTACGCTATATTATTTCAACCAGGTAACTGTAATGATGAACGATGAAAAAGGTTCATAAAGTTTTTTCCTTCAAGTAGTGAGACACCTAACAGGCCTTTTCCTTTTAGCCATTTATCTCAGCTCATATCGAGCAGAGCTAAGATTTGTCGTTCCATTTACACGACTCATTCTGATCCATTCTGATCTGAGTTGAGAATTTTACCTCCCCCCTTGCCGCTACTGAGTCACCCGGAAAGAGAACTCACTTAACTGATCTGAAGTGAGTTTTACCAGTGACCAATAGAAACGTCGGAAAATTCGAATTTATGCGCACAAGGTCCTAATATGCACCAATCTCTGCGCAACTGAGTCTGAATTGAAAATGTGCGTTTCAAAAGACCACTGTCGGGTACGCTCGGCTCATCTCTGCTCTTCTTGATATGAGCTGAGACAGATGGCTAAATGGAAAACAGCAAACATCAAATGTCTTTTGGTATCCTGGTTTTTCAAATGATTGCAAACGTTTTTTTTTGTGCAAGCTGATGATTTGACTCGACAATCCTTCATTTCATCGATATTTTTGACAATTAGTTTTTCAGTGCGTGGTGCATCTTTATCGTGGAATTTTCTGGAACGAAATCGATAAAACCAAAGTTGCACATACAATTAAAATTACACTAACAGAATTACAAGCACTATTCGCATTTTCAACCACTTGACTTGAATTTTCTCCTTTAAAATATAAAATATAACGTATTTTCTCATTACAAGTATCTATCTTTAACCCGTACTCGAAAAAACTGGGAAAACTAATTACAAAATTGTCATAACATTATTTTTAGTATAAAATCTCATTTTTCCAATACCATTAACCGTAACCTGATTGGTCTTATGCAAGACTTTAAGAATTCATCAATATTTTATTTCAAATTGACTCAATACTTAAATTCCCAAGCTTTCTTCAAAGCTTTGCTTTCGATTTTATTGGAATTAAAAATATACGTAAGGGTTTACCCTTAAAGACTAAAAAGCATGAAATTATTTCAGAATCAACTTTGTGTTAACATTTTGAACTGAATAGCTATGCAATAAATGCAAACACCCCGTTTAATAATGCGAAACCCATTTGTGCGGCTCAATTCAGCAAGGAAATGTGCGCAGCGGAAGTTGGGAAACTTTCCTCCATTCAAAATGGTGGATGGAGTTCTCACCGCATCATCCGATGTTCGGTGCTGGGATGCTCGTTTGCATTCAGCCAACGATATTTCAACGACGTGTACTACATTATAGAAATTTATATCAAGTGGCTGCTGCCTTCGTCGCCTACAATGTTTATTAACAAATTCGCAACGTTTGCCGAGCACATCATTATTTCCATCGGTATTCAAACGTGCTCGCAAGCCTGAGAGGGCCATCATATTTTTAATCAATTTTGGCCGCTTTTCAATTTTAATTTGCTAAACGAGCATATTTCTTTGTACGTTTACTCAATACTTTACTTAAAATTTACCCACGTCTCTTTTGGAGGTTACTTTCAATTATAAAATGAATATATTCAAACGAAAATCGATACAATGTAATATTATTCCTAATTTTATCTAACAAAAAATGAGAAAGTATTCGACGTTATTGAAATGTTATATTTTATGCTATAATAATACAGAAATGAGGGTGAACTTTAAAAATTGAAATTCAAGAAATACATGTATTGTAAACCAGATAAGTAAAAAAGTTGAATGAGAAGTATTACAATGTTGAACATGAAAAATTTGCACTCCATGCATTTTTACAACTATCGAATACGTCATATCTCGACTTTCGTATCAGTTCATAAAGTTAAAATTATGCTTTTACTTCGCGTCTACTCCCGACAGCCTGCAACTCTTCGGTGCGAGCGTATAAAGAAGTTTTTGACTTTGAAAGAAACTAGAAGCGCATCCTATCATCGCCATCATCCATGTTGGCGCTTCATGACCGTGACGCCAAGCGCAGCAAAAAGTAATAAAATCACAAGGAAATGAAAAATTCCAACGTTTACAACAAACGCTCCATGTTGCACAACACCATTACACGCTTCAATTTTATTGAAAAATGCAGGAGGCACCATGAATGTACACCACGAGTTCACAGCGCAGTTTAAATGTTCTAGAACTGAAATTAGTTGGTTTCCGGTGACTAAAAAGATTGATGAAATTGTCAAAGTGTGAAAATATAACTGTCAATTTTAGTCCTCAAGTTTAAAACCCAATTTTTATTTTCATTTTTATCAATCAAGATTACTTAGTGACTTTCAATTAGATTCTATTTTCAGTGAAGGTTCGTAATGTATTTATTATGGGAGAGTCTTAATTGTGGAAATAAAAAAAATAAGGACTTTATCCGTGAAGATACATTTTCCCAACAGTTTTGATAAACAACTCAGCAAGTATCCAAAAACGTTATGTCTGCTGCGATGTCGTTTTATCGAGTTAGGAAAGAAAAATAAAATCACAGGAAACTTTTAGAGTGTATAAGAATACTTTTGGTGTCAACCTTCTTTACATCACGTCCTTTGCACGTCAAATTATATCGGGATCATGTGTCAACGTGTCAAAACTGTCAGCATTGTAGAACAATTGATAAGAATAACACGTTAATTTTGGAATGTGCTGATGTATGATTTGTTCTCTAGAATTTTTCGATTAAAATCGACATTTCCGATTAAAAATCTAGTAAAAACTATTCGTAACTTAATTTTACCCTCTAAAAAAAGTACATTAAATGTAAACCTTATTCAATTTGAAAAATTAATAACAATTGATTTCATTAATTCGTTAATCGAACAAAATATAAATGAAACGCTAATGGGAATACTCTCAATCAACGGGTAAATCCTTCAGGCAAGTGTTAGCGGGAAATTATATAATGGTTAAAGGGCAACCGGCAAAACAGGAAGTTGTGCCATGCGGCAAACAAGTTACAGACAAGTGGTAACTTTTTGCTCCACAGTTCGCGTGCGCCTTTTTCGCAACAGTTACCGAGGAGTTGAACCAGCCACGTTTAACGGATTGCAATTTCTTGTCAGTGCAGCACGGCAAAAACCAAGCGGTTGTGTTTTGATCGTGTAATAGTTGCGGCCGCAAAGAATAATGCCAGAGCAAGTCAAGTCCCTGGACGAGCAGTGCTTGTTAAACGTGTTAGCGTTTTTCTTCATTTTCTTTATTTGTTAATATTGCATTTTCCTTATGTTACATCATGATGGCAATAAGTTCAACATGAAATATGATTGTGTCGCTCACGCTTTGATATTATGCGATTTCGGAAAGAATTTGAACCATTTGAAATATAATCTTGGCTTGATACTTTAATTGTCAAGTTGGCGATTACATTCGCCCTCGAATTATTAAATACGTGGTGCACATTGCGTCTTCAATTATAATCACTACTCTAAACTGACAATCGATTCAAGAGACAAAGAACGCAAAAACGGTGCAAGTTCTTCACATTGGTGATTAAATTCTCTTTTGTGTAGTTCTGAACTTCTCAAATAAAGTTCTCATCAGTTTGCAATGCTCGCTAGTTCGCTCATTGTCGGGGGTGGATTCTTAACGGGTCTTAGATGGTTCAAATGCTCTTAGATTTCCTAATGTCATTGAAAATAGGCAGTCAGATAAAGAACATTCAGTGCGAGGTCATCGCAATTGAAGTGCAATTATCCTGAGAAATATTCTCAGTTTGGTATTTTTTTGGTAAGTTTATAATGATATCAATTAAATAATATATATATATTATATATATATATATTTGAAAGAAAACACAAAATTAAATCAACACTTCCCTCAAGAGAGTTGTATAAAAGGAGTTTACTCCAGGACATTAATCAAAAACCTTCATTTAATTAACGAAAACTGTCTGTGGCAGAACACGCCCATTGCTCCAACTTGTATGCGTATTATGTGAGGACAAAACGCATTTTAATTAAATCTGTTCCATTACATACCTAACCTGCCGAGATAATTATGCCGAGCTTTTCAGTGATTTCCACCTTCCATTGAAAATTAAACGGTGTTCTTGTCGTAAGGATTCTTCTACAATCTAGACAAAAATCGGAGTAATTCTGAATTATCACTTAGTCTGCGTGCATGCAAAAGTCCAGAAATTAGAGAGTTGCCATTATTCTAATGGATTCAAATCCACTAATAAACTGTAATACATAAGGAAATTGAATTCAAGTTAATTCTATATACGTAAAATACATTTAATTTTGATAATGCAATTAGTAAAATAAACACAGTTATACTGATCATAAGAATATTAGGTAAAAAACAGAGCCAATCAATATAATACAAAAATACCATAATTCAATTTATTAATTATTAAAATAATTATTCTATTAATGCAAAGTTTGCTTAAAGATTGATTGGTTCATCCGTGCTTTTCTACAAATAAATGGATCAATTCTAAACATATCCAACAGTCATAACGTTGTATGTTCCTAACTTACCGCTATTTACGAACCAAGGGCATTACGCTAATGATAACGACCGGAGGCAGAAGAAGAATGTATATCGGTGTTGCTGACGGACGTCAAAAGTTGACAGTTATTTTATGCAAACCATTGTGGAGTTATGGAAATCGTTGTTTAATTTATCTATTAATTTCCGTTTCCGCTACTCCATTCCCTAGGGAACAAAGTAGCCCATTATTTATCTATTTATACCATGTTATAAATCTTCGAAGACCCGACCAAAAAATAAAATTATTGAAATTTGTAGAATTTATTTGTAAATCCTGTTGAATATCACAGAAAGTATCAGTCCGGTATGGTCTAGTGGCCATGATACCTGGCTCTCACCCAGGAGACCCGGGTTCGATTCCCGGTACCGGAATTCCTTTTTTTAATAATTTTTGAATACTGTATTTTTTTAGTAGAAAATAAAAACCGTCCCAGAATTTTCAGTGGGGTCTTCTCCAGCTATATCGGTAACTTCTCTCGTGTGCGAACTGCTATTATGAACCCTTTATAATTACTACTATTGTAGTTCTCACGCATTTCATCACAGCAATCAATGAAAAATATTAGATTATATTATAAACGTGAGTAATGTAACAACTATATATGCACCAAGAGCGATACGCTAATGACTACATTATTGATTCATAAGAAAGCGACATTAATCAGAAACAATGTGAAAATGGCATTTTACCTATACCTTCCATTTTTAAACCTCAGCGACAATTAATTGTTTTTGCAATATTTTATAATGTTAATCCTCAACTTCATTATTTATATAATATAATTTAACAAAAAACGATGAACATTTCAGTAGATACAAGTTTGAATAACATTTACAACATGCTAAATAATTTATCAATATATTACCTAAATCAGACCTCTTAGCAAATACTGATTTTGTTTATTAATTTCAGGTGAGTCGCTGCTATTATCCTGGTAAACCATATGAGCCAACCAATCGTAAGTTTACAAGTTTTACCACTTTTTCATCTCATACCAATGTTCATAATTGTTTTCGCATCCACGCCCCGGCAACATTGAAATATTAATAGAAAAATATTGCGCGAAGCTAAGCATGGCGACTTTAATCACGGTCCTGTCATATAAATCATGTGAAAGCAACAAAAAATAATGCGGAAAATGAGCGTGCATTATGCAAGGCTGGGCGCTCGCGCTTACTTCGTTGCCGAGTGTGATGGCCGCTCTACTAAAAAACTTGCACGCTTCGTTATTCTGCATTTTTCATTCTTTATTCATGCACCAAGTACGCTTCCAATTTGACCGAACCACTGTTGGTTAGGCGAGCGATTAATTCACCACGTGAAAGTGTTGTAATCGGTGCGTTGGAACACGGCGATCGATTCGGCCGAGATTAAGATTAATTAAATTTGGAGATAAATTTAAGGCCAAGGCAAGCGTCCGCCGCTGCACATAGCTGAATGTTTTTGGATTAAAATACAATCAATGAGCTTTTACATTGTTAGGTGAAGGAGAAATGATTGGAAAAATTTTCCATGAAGCACAAGTTTACTTATGTAAGACAAGCTAAGCTACCACCATTTCAAATTTAAATTGCAATTATTTCCTTACAATGCAGAGGTTGGTTTAATGCATGAGTTGTTGTGTATTATTTAATAATATTCAATTTTATTTACACTTTCAATCTTCATATATTCATCATAACAGAGTATGTGTAATAATTTTCAATGAAGAGTGGGTTATTTATGAACCCTCAGAAAAATGGGTCATGAAACTCTTTAAGGGTAAATTCATGCATACATGCTTGTACCATAGTCGATTATTAAAACTTACAATATAAACTTAAGATTTGATATAAATTAACAAATAATAAGAACACTGGGTATTCAAAATGAAGCGAAATTAAATATTTACAAGTGCATCCTGAAGACGCTTCCTTGCAACAGCCACTCGCTCCTCCTGAAGCTTAATATCATCATCAACAATGTTCACAGCTTGCACCAATGGTTGCTTTGGATCAAGGAAAACACCAGGATTCTTTTCGAGTGAATTCTTGCTCCCTGTCTGTCCTGTGACAGGCTGTGCAGAGACATGCAATGCAGTAGCCACACTCTGGATGATTGTCTCTTCAGTCACATTAGGCCCTACTGGTTTAAGTCCTTTGGGTAGCACCATGCCCTCGAATTGTACACCATCCAAATCACAAGCTCGCAGCCCTTCTAACCTACAAATAGATGTAAATTTGCAACACAATTTCACTACCTGTGGCAACAACTATTACCGTTTCTCCCAGATGAGCTGCTTTGGTTTCTCCTGCACGCCATGCTTGAAGTCGGTCTTCACTTTGCTCTCTTGCGTTTTGTAAACAGTAACAGGCTGCTTGAAGATAGAAGCGGTCTGCCGAATTGGTGGCACCAACGAGGCGTCATTGCGTACATTACGGCTATAATACATGACATCCACTTTGCTCAGCTGAATGCCGGTCTTCTTAAGCGAGAGGTCTCGTTCCTGTTGACGGTCTTGTTGGCCATGCCAACGTTTGTTATTTGTTGGCAGATTGGAGCAAACATATTTCGTCTTTTCAATGGTGATATTGCTCATGATGCGAGTCTGCTTCGGTTCGTTGATGTTTGTTTACAAGTGCAGTGAACGTCACAACACGGACAACGCGCACAGCCACGCGCAACTGAACGAATGACGGTCGATAAAGTCGCACACTGTTGTACCGGCGCGTCTCCCACTCGACTAAACTCGGAAGACGGACGGCCATCTTGATTTTATGCCTAAGCGCGGGAAATTTAAATTTAAAAAACTATTTACATATTTACATACATATTGTCATATTTGGTTTAAAATTTAAATAATAAATTAGTACTGATCGAAACCTGGATGGAATTCACTATTTTAATCGCATTTTGCATTGTACAAAAAATCATTGAAACGCATTCTCAACGAAAGTGAATGCCTGAGAAATGTGTATGCAATTTAATTAATTGAAACTAAATATAAACATTGTATTTACGGTATATTCCGGTTTCAAATGTCCATATTAATAAATGAATGCGGTGTAATATTACATAACGCCAGTAAAATAATGGTTGATTGTATCGATTAGCTTATTATCGTTACATTATTAATTATTCATTTGACGCCGAACGCGATGCAAATTATTGTAATTGGAATAAAAGCGCCATTTAATGATTGGCTAACGGGATTGGCTTGTAGCTTATAATTATATTGATGCGAAAAATTGCAAACCATTTTACAGTTAATTATTTATTGTCAATTCGATTTAATTATTATAGGTACTGTAATTGCAGTAATTTGACGTTCAAGTATTTAAACATAAATAAATGCAAATAATTGCTGATTTATTTATATATATTTTCTTTGAATTTTCTCGAATATTTAAACAGAAATGTTAATTTAATCCGATAATAGGCTGGGAAATTTTTCTTTATATATTTTTTTTTCATTGTTGCCATTTTCTATACTAAGTTCTTATCCTCCTGGTTAGCTATTATTTTTTATTGTTTTTTTTTTTTAATTTTGGACAATGTATATTTTCTCACAGCTTGAAATTACATGGTACATTACGAATAATAAACTTTAATCAATGTATATAATGATTTTTGACTTGAATTAAAATTATTTTTGTCACAATTAATTAGAAAACTTAATACTGTTCGAATATATTTACATATTTATGTTTTTATGAAAGTCTCTATTAGTTAGATATGCGAATGAAGCACATTTATTTGCATTTATTTAATTTTGTAAAAGAGAAATTAATTGGAAAATTTGGATAACATCACATTTTATTGCTATTAGAACCAAAATATATAATTAAATCCGATGTGATTTTTGCTCAATAATATTAATCAATTACTTATCTTACAAGTTAGCTAGTATTCTATTATTATTCAGAAAAACTGACTTATTCAAATATTAAGATGTTAGAACCTATAGCTTTTGACTTCGATATTTCAAATATTTGATTGTTCCAAAACTGAAACAGATAGTGATCTGTTTATACTTACAAATTAAATCAAGGCGATAAATTATAGATTAAACTTTAGACTTTTTTTATTACTCGATCGCCTTTTGAAGATTTTAGAGGGGTCAATGAAAATTGGAGCATGAAACCATCCAACCATTCGTCCTTAGAACATGAAAATCATTTGCTCGTTCTTTTAAAACTTCTAGAATTAAATAAAAATCTTGTCCGCATATCACACATTATGATCAAATAGGTATTTAAATAACTACTAATATTTCATATCAGGTTTATATCAACGAATTTTAGCATAGTAATTTCATGACTGACTTAACAATTAAATATGAACATATTTCCATTTTGACTAGAATCATCAAAATCAAAATGTATTGAAATTGGAAATTAGCAATTTCTGTTTCATTCCAAACTGTTCATCTACAATTTGAAACATTGTCCACCAAGTGTAATAGTAAATATATATAATTGTAAATACATTTTAATTTGGTATTTTGATCATTGGAAGATATATGATACTTGTTGTAAAAAAGTTACAAACTCGTCGTCCCTTGTAAAATGGAGGAACAATATAACAAATCAAAATGTCGATGCGTTTGAATTGTTATTGTGAAATTTTCATCAGTTGCAATAAACCTTCTTATATGTTTTTACATTTTTATGAAATAATAACCTGTTATTCTGAATATTCCAATTTTTTTAAATAATTCACGATTTCTCAGCCTGAAATGTGAAAATAATTTTGACTAACTAAATTATCAATTTTCGGAAATTTTTAGACATCCAAAATATAGTTTAGTGCCTTTCCAGATGTAAATGATGATTTAACTCATATAATTACTGTGCTATCCTGTTAAACTTTAATTTTAATTCTTATCTTAAAAATCAACTCAAGGTTAAGGACATCAAAAATTGGATTAGTTTTTGTACATGACCCTTATTTTCGTGTTACAGTGGGACTTTTTCATATACCCAAGTAATTTTTTTAGATCACCTTTTATTTATTATTTCAAAAGAATATGTATAATGGAATTGATTCAGTGGATTCAGATACAACCACATCATTTTACAACTAACCCCAGAAGATTGTTTCAGCAAGCCCCATGGAACAATTATTTACTTCCGTCAACTTCCCTCAACCACTGAATGAATGTCTTTCACAACTTGTAATTGAATTGATCATTTATATCGCAACCAAAATTTGACAGAACCTCCCCAATGTAAATACCTACATAATCAAAGATTTGGCAAATGATAATTTTTGTGCCTAATTATATTTTCATAATTACTCTTATTTTATAACTAACAAAATACATAGCTAACCCAGTATTTTTTCATTAAAGTGAGGTGGCATTTAGGAATCTAGAATTTGAAGACATGGAATTAAGAATTTGATCACACCAACTAGAGTTTCAATTTTGACCCAATAACCAACCTCAACGTTCTTAAAGCACTTTGTGGATCATCTAACAACCGACCGCAATGAACGAAATTTAATTAACAGAACAATGGATTAACGCGTGTACTACATTCGTCAAGCCGTAAAATACAACAATGCATTTAGTTTACATGAAATACAATACCATTCATATCATGCTATGGCTTTCTGGCCGCGTGGATTGCGATATAATGTTATAGTTAAACAATTAAGCGTGGAGAGAAAAGTTTACATTTCTCGTTCATTTAATAGGCAAATTTTATTATCCCTCATAATGCTCATATTAACGTGAGCATATTGCAATAAAATTTCAAATATTCTGCATTTTGTGAGAACTTTATTTATTTATCGTGCCGAAGACATAACGAACAAGTGTAATTATTAAACTCTAATTAAACATTAAACAGATTTCTATTATGCGCTGCATGCCTAATAAATTCTTTATGATAATGACTTAATTTCGGAACTATAATTACGGGTTATTTTTTAATTTTGTTTTTTTTTTTATTTAATTTACACTGTGTTTAATTAATATAAATTAGCAATTTTATTTTACAGGCTATCAGTTGATGTTCTTATTGTTAGATTAATTCAATCCTATTTTAAATATTCCGCGATTTACATATACATTATAAGAACATAACGAAGGTTTTTAATAAATTTGCAAGCCAGTGTAACAACAGTTTCGAAACTGCACAAATTGTTTTTATCCGGTTTCATTGCCCACAAACGAAATTTTCTAATTGGAGTGCAACGAAAACTTTTTTCTGCGTCTCACTTTCATGCGCATTCAGTACTTGCCGTATTTAAATAACCATTTATCTCGACCTTTCCACTTAATTAAAATTTTCATCGTATAATGTGTATAATTTATAAAATTTAATGTGCAATTCAGTCGGAATTCCTCACTTTGTAGATATAAAGACTTTACTGTCGATCTAGTAACAGTTGATAAATTTATCATTTTCCAAAGTCTTGTCAAATTATTCCCACCGTTTCTTATTCTGTTCATCTTGTTTGGCGATTGTTTTTATTGCAGTCGGTTTTATGTTAAAGATTGCCGTATTTCAATAAGCTACAGACTGCATGTAGATCACGTGAAATTTTTAATTTGCAATGCCTATTCGTTTAGACCACGTAGATGAATTGCATTTGCAACACCTTGGCTTGATTTGCTTTCTTATTGTTAGTTCGTGAAATTGTTTCGTTTCCAGTTCCAGTTTTATTTTAGCTATCATAAAGATGCATTATTTATTATGGGAATAATATGACAAAAATGACTTATCTAAGATTGATGGCAGATTTTAGAGGCTTATTATAAGCTTTCAACAAATTACTCGATTTAACATCAAGATAATTAAGTGACAATTTTTCCAAGGCAATAAGTGTCAACCAACCTGTACTTTATTTTCTAGGAAATAAAATTTGAGTTCCATTGCAAAATCTCTTTTTAGCCGTGAATTTGTTATCTGCTTTTCCAGTTTTCTAGACTTCTAATGTAGTATCAGTTTAACACTCCACTTTAAATATTGCAAAATCCGCTCCTATAAAAAGTTCGAATTTCGAATTTATATTGGATGTCCATAAAAATCTGTCATTTGAAAATTATTATTATTTTCAGATTAAGCATCCCATATCAAATTTGTCAAAAACCCTTTTCATGGTGAAAAATATATATATTGAAGTAAAATTCTACTTTAACATCAATAAGCATTGTTTATAAGGATACAATTTTTATAATATTTTTCTTCATCTTTATAAATATCGCATTGTACCAAGATAAATTATCCATCAATTGAAAACAATGCTAGCGTAAATAATAAAATCTGTTTATTGTAGGGGTTTTAAATGGATATAAAATTATTATCTCAAAGGGCGTGTTGCTAAATCCAGCGCTGGATTCAGCGCTAGATTCTAGCGCTGGATGTATGATTGATGTGTTGGATTCACAGAGCTCTTATATATTACATAGAGATGCAATACAATGCTGCCCTGGACGGGCCCAATTCATTCTGCGCAGTAGAATATGGAGTTTGCGCAGTTGATATTTTGTCCGACATCTTGTG
>JARJDZ010010178.1:0-11225 GCA_030264555.1 Aleochara sp. GC000083
GGCGTGGAAAAAGAAGGATGTGCAGATATTACATGATAGATGGGTGTTGAGGCATTCAGGACGCGCCTGGAAATAATGATTGGAGGCACGCTCGCTTCATGGGTAATCTAATTCATTATTTGGTATCGTCGGGAAAGAAAATACTCAATAAAAGTGTCGGAAAGTACAAATAGCTTGCGATATATTCTTCGAGTCCATGGAGGAATTAATCGAGAATGTAATATGATGCGGGAGTTCTCTATGGATATCCAAGGATAAAGGATTGGTTCGTTAGGTTTTTCGTATAAAAGTTCAATGACTTCTTCAGGAATGGCTTTTATTGTTGATTGAGTTCTTTTTGGATTTCTATTGTCAAATGTTACGGAAACTAAAAATCAATGATTCCTGGGAAAATATTTGGAAAATTTGATATCTTTAGCATTGATTAATACTTTCCATTGATAACTTTTCGATAATCTTTTAAAAAAGTGTTCTAAATATTCCAGTTTTTACAAAGGAATCAAAGGATACTTTCGAAAATCTTGTTATGTAATGATCACATGTCAATCAAAATTTCCTAATTAGCAATAAAATAGAATGACAATAAATTCAAATTCCAATGATACAAAAGACATGGAAAATAAAATGTAATAACATGCAGAAATTTTGTATAAATTTTCAAGGTTAAAGGATCACTTTAGTAAATTTTTTGAATAAAAGATCATTGACTTCTTCAGAAATGGCTTCTATCGTTGATTGATTTTTTTCAGGCTCAGTATTGGCAAAAGAAGCAAAAAATCAATGGTAGATTGAAAATTCGAAATCTATAGCATTGATCAATGCTATCAATTGATAACTTTGAAAATCTTTTAAAAAGGGTTCTGAATATTCCAGCCTTTATAAAGAAATTACCATAAGTTTTCGTAATATGATGCAGAAATTTTGAATAGATATCCAAGGATAAAGAATTAGCTTATTAAGTTTTTCGAGTAAAAGTTCAATGACTTCTGGATCAGTATTATCAAATATATAGAACCTAAAAATTAATGATACCTTGGAAAATATTTAAAAATTTGATATCTCCCAATAAGATCAACAATTTCGTTGATAACTTTTTGACAATACTTTAAAACTATTATCCAAAATCTGTTAGAGTGATTATTAGTTTTTAGAATCCGCCATTTTTAACATGTTTTCTAAAAGGAGACCACAGAAGGCAATCAAAATTTACTAATTAGTGATAAAATAAAATGACAATAAAATCAAATTCCAATGATCTAAAATTTAGGAATACAATATGTAATATGATAATAATTTTTTAACTTCTCATTTAGATTTTTTGTGATTCTGAATGATTTCTGTAATTCTGAAAATCATTTATCCTTTGGATCGTTCATCATTTTGATTTCCAGTTTCATAATTTACTATAAAATGTAAATTTTAATGACTTGATATCTTTAGAATTGTTAGTGATTGAATTATTTTGACTAGTAACTTTCTAAAGCTGTCTATGGTTCAATGTCAAAGTATCTGAGATTTTATCTTATGATATTTCAAGTCCATTTTGAACTTGTTATCTAAAATGACAACAGATAGATGACAACATCAATTGAGGAGAAAATGGAATGACAATAAAATCAAATTCCAGTGACCAACAACCAGCGACACTAAAAATACAAAAATCAAACCACAAAATTTCAATCTCAACTCATTCAATTTATTATCCTTTCGAGTCCTTCAAAAAAATCAATCAAATCATCCCAAAAAAACTCCTCCTTTCTAAACCATCATCATTTCGTCCACCGTCCATTCTTAAGGATGTTTAACTTCAATAGAAATCTTCGCATCATCCCACCATTGACTATTATTGCAATGACAGTTGCTTTTGTTGGTTCCCAACCCGACATTGCGCACTTGCCTTTCCAACTGATCAGTCTTCAGATCGAAACATTGCCGACGAAACTTCTTCTTCAGATACGCAGCATCCTCCTTGATGCGAGCGCCCTCCTTCTTCAAGTTCTCCTTGATATCATGATACACATTGCAAATCAGTTCGCTGGAAGCGGACATAAACGTCTTGGACGTTTGAAGTGTCACTGGTTTCGATGAGCAGATGACCGCTTCCTGTCGCTGTTGTTTAACCACTGTTTTAATCAAGTCATCAAGAACCTGCTCAGCTGCAGTCCCATTATCCTTGCTGGTAGTAGGACCAATAACCATCACCTCCTCTTCCTCGTCCTCTTCATCCGCCACCTCAATCCTTGATATCCCCTCAGTGGGCTGATCCGTCCAATTTGCTGGAGGAATGATCGCCTTGATCAATTTGCATACTTCAACCCTTTTGTCGTAGTATTCCTGACGTGATTTCCAGAAAAGCTTCAACTGTTCGTATTTATCCTTCCATGAACGTAGATGTTCCGCTAACTCTTTTTGACCATGCTTCATTGTTGTTGGTTCTTCTATGGGAACTTCATCTTGATGAACTTCTTCTTGATGAACTTCATCAGAGATTTCCTGTTCACTCGGAGTGCAAAAACATTCAGCTTCAAAATTCTGCATCGAGAGTCTGCTAATTTTCGACATTCTGTTTGTATCCTTATCATTTGTATCCATTACCATCAAAGCTGTAGTGTCACCTTTACCATCATCAATGATGACATCTTCTTCTTGGGTGAGGTCAATGATTACAGCTGAAGGTGTTGGTGAAGTTGTCGGAACCATTGGTACCATTTGAGTTGTTGGTACAACTTCTTGATCACCTTGCTCTTCAACTTTTTTGATCACAGTCTTCTCCATCTTTCGCAACTTCCGTTTTGCCTGCCTCGCCAACAGAAGATCAACAACAGATTGTACTTCAACATGTTCTTGTGTAAAAAGGAAACTGCCTGAAGACCCAAGCAAATTGAACCTTTCCACGAAGTACTTGACGATTGCTTCTTCAAGTTGCTGGAAGCGTTCCACAAATCTTCTGTACTTCCAATCAGTCATCTCTGAAGCATTCCCATTTCGGTGCTTCAGCGTGAAGTAGAAATCCCGTTTCCTCGAGTGAATATACGTCAGGCAAAACAACATCTGATCTCGAAGATGTTCATTCTTAGCAAGAAGTCCATAAGTGGTCCTCAACCGATAGTTATCCATATTACGTCCAGCCTTTTCTTCCTTGATGACTTCAGAATGCTCCTTCGAATTTAGACCTCTCAAAATATCACATTTACGTTGCTTGAATCGTTGAAGTTCGTGCAGAAATTCAATGTAACCAAACTCTACAATTGATGAATTGTTTGGTTCAACCCTTGGAGGAGCCAAGGTCTTCAACACTTTGGGCTTCTTCACCTCTTCAGAAACCTTACGTTTTGTAGTCTTGGAACTTGAAGATTGTACATTACCAGCAACCTTTGCAGATTTCTTCTTTTTGATGGTCGAATTCGGCTCGTTTCGAAGATCTTTGGATTTCTGCGATGGTTTCACAGGCGGTGTAATGTCTGGTACCACTGGTTCGATGGGTTTGACAGCTGCCTGTGCTTTTAGTAATTGGATTTGGCTACGTAACTCATGCTTGAGGTGACTCAGAGCTTTCAACAAGATGATATCATTGAGGATGTGCAAACCGATGCAGACATTCAACCGGAAGATGTTACTGGATGCAATCCTCTTGACGCTGGTCGTGGTGATGTTGGGCATCGAGGGCAACCAACTGATCACCTTCCGTTTGATCCTTCCTCCGAAGCGACGAATTTCTTGGATCATATTACGTTCGGTAGTTTTGAGGTTTTTCAATTTTGGGGTTCTCTCTTCAGAAGGTCTCACAGGTCCTATAAATTTGGGTTTCTCAGAGTCTGAGTCCTTTTTGGAGCAAACCTTCGGTGATGTTTCTGGTACCGGAAGAGGACACATGTCATCTTCACCCTCGGCATTGTTATTGATGAACACCTCATCAATCTTGGCGATTGCCTCCATGGTCAATTTAAGGTCCTTCTTGGCCTTGTCCAACCCCCGAGACTCCGGGTTCTTTGGAATGGGTTGTTTCTCAGGGGGTTTCTCCTCTAGGCGATTCCGAAACAAATATCCTTTTTTGTAATCATCAAAGCCTTTCGGAGGTGTGTACCCAGGGGAATAACCATCCCGGTCAAATTTGGATTGGTACTTTGGTGATCGGTAGATGGGGTTGATTGAATTAACCTGCTTCACAGGGTTTGAACCAATATGACTCAGATTACCCCCTCCATGACTGTAATTATACAACCGTGGCAGAAATACACACGTCAGGGCAAACCCAATGATGGATATAAACGTCATGAACATAATCAAAGCCATGCGCAGGTCCGACCTACTCGTATCATACCGTCTGCGCATGCGTCGCTGCATCAGGCGCTCCCATTGCGCTTGCCGCGCATTGAACCCATCCTGGATGGTCTGTCGATGGTACACCAGGTCATCGATGGTGGGGAACTCCGTGGGGCGACTTCCAGCAACCACCAGGTGCATCTGGCTTCCATGTTCTCGCAGCGATTTCTCAGAAATTTGGGGTGCCAAACAGAAATCCACATTCGAGACCCTCTGGTCGTTGAAGGTATGACCACTGGGGGCGGCGAAGACGACCCGACTGCTGGTCATCGCCACCGGGATGGGTGCATGGATGACGTCAGCAGGACCAAAGATGGGCTCCTTCAATGCGGCTGGTGTCGTCGTCACCGTCGTCGTCGTCGTCGTCGCGGTGTAGTTATCGAAGGGCAGCGAATGGTCCTCGTTGGTGTGGTGGTCCTCTTCGAGGATGCTCCATGATGAATTTGAACTCAAGTCCGACCCGCTGTCTTCGCGACAGAGATCCGACATCATTCGGAGATGGTGGGATGGTATGGGGATTGGTGGCGTTGATGCCGATTGCTTGATGGTCGTTTAGTGATTCATCCACAAAAGATTTTGGATCCGAAACGTGAACGCGTTCTAACTGTGAGTGTAGATTTTGGCGGACTATCCGATCACTGAATTTATTTACTAGTTCATTTGACAGTTTGTTTTTTTCATAGCCACCTTCAAAAGTACACTATATCAAGGGTTGTTGGGTTACCATGACAACGGAAAGTTTTTGTATACAGGGTACTCTTAAAGGTTCCAGAAGATACAACAGTAAATTCGGTATTTTTTTCCGAATTGTAACTTTACCTTATCAGGGGTGCTGTTATCTCTGGGTGAAATCGGCGGAGAGCTGCAATTTTCCATTGATGGAACCCCCAATTCGTAGATATTCAACATGTGTGCAGCTTGTGCGTGTACCATCAAGTCCCAAGCGTTCTGGAAGGCGTCCTTGCATTGGACGCAGAGTAGAGCGGCCGATGAGTGCTCATCAATAGGCGATTCTATCCCGGAAAAACAAAGAAGAAGAGTACTGAATGAGAAATCGCCAACAAAAAGAGATGTTCCCTTTGCTCGTAAATTACACCGGGAATAGTTTTGGTGAAGTAAATCGTGAGATTAGCTCTAATGCTGGCTGCTCGCAACTTCTAGCTGCGGCTTCATTGAAAACACCACTCGTTTCCGGGACTCGTGGGATGCAAGCGCGAGCGCGCTAATATCAGGGGATGTATTTCCGGGAAATTTACGCACAGGCACAGGTGGTTTGCGCGAAACTTTCCCGCCCTGCAACTTTTCCAACTGGGATCTATCGCTGCGAGCAAGGAACTTGCCTCAATTCATTCTCACTTTTGGTGGGCCAAACCCGGAAACCTTCCGGAAAATAACATGAATGGAAAAAGTGATGTGAGACTTACTGTTTTTGCCTAGATTATCACATTTGCAGGTGAAGCGCAGCTTGCAGTAGGACTTCTTGTGGTCCAAGAGTTCGTGAAGGTCCGTGAACATCTCTCGGCAGTTACCGCAAATTAATATATCCGGATTGCCTGAAAATCCCAAATAGATCATTTCAGATTTGTCGAGACTTAATTTCGTTGTTGGTAAATTACATCGTTGGATCATCTCGTTCTTTGATATGTTCTGGAACCAGTGGTCGTCAAGCTTCATGAAGGTGCTGCACGTTAATGACCCACTCTGTATTAATCACAATCGCATTAATATTTGAGTCGCATGCGCCAGCGAAGGATGCGACTTTCATAATTTTCTAATTACACGCGAACGACCCTCTCGACTCTTCTCTTGATGACGTGTCACCTCTAACGATGACATATACACAGAGACTTGGATGGGCTTCGTTCCGGAAACCGGAAACTAAGTGAGAATCACCCTCGTAATGTTGCAAACACTGCCGACATGTTTGTATTCACTTCCGGAAGCTTGAACCCTGCAGCTTTTCCAGAACATTTCAATTTTGGGGATTGTTTTTTCAATTTCAAAATTTAATAATTCTGAGTAATCTCTTACTGTAGATTTTCAGTTGGTCAATGGGTGGAACCTCCTTGTTCTTTGCAGCCTGGTTCGATTTGTTGCTCCTCGGAGATGAGGCCATCAATCGTTGACGTTTCAATGGTGGGACCAATCGTGGAGGACCCACGGGAAACGCAGTGGACGCATAATAACTGGAACAAAGAAAATTTCATCAGATTTCAGAAAAAAATTACAATACAAAAATAACAATACAAAAATTACCATACAAAATCTTCAAGGTCAAAGATATCTTTCATCCCGAGTTTCCTGCTTTTTATCCTTCCCATAAGGGTCCCCTTGGTAAAATAGATGTGGTTTATGGCTATAATCGATTTTCCAACAAAAAAATTCAATTCGTATACCAAAAAATCGATCAGAAATCGATTTATGAATCAATGGATGTGGACAGACATAACAAATTATCAAAGAATCTAACGAAATCTTGGGCACTTGGAACCCATCTTGTCAAAAAATGGAAGGATTTACATTAAGGGATGAATTTGTATGCGACATATGTCGACAACTTTGTAACGACTTCTTCATAATTTGAACGACGTGTTAAATGAACTCTTTATCTCTTCGACTCAATTAAAGCGTTGCTCTTCATTTTGGGCCACGACCTGAGCTTTCGGCTCAGGGCTGGGTTGTGATGAAAGTATCGCAGATGAAGTTGAAAAGGGTTGTTAACACATCCTGAATAGCAAGAAGCTTCCATGGAGGCGGATCTCTCAAGAAGATATTCTTATGTGCGCGTGGCTCGAGAGGAATTTGGCGTGGAATGTTCCTCCAACAGTGGACTTGTTGTAATGGGTCGGCAATTCCCGGCGAGTGGATTATTAACAGGCCGCTGGTATTCGGAAGGGTTCTCCGAGACAAACGCCGGGAATGAAGACGCGTCTCGTGTGTTCTTGTTCTTGCAGACGAGTCGCTCATAATTGCAGCGCACGGATTTAATTGTTTGGATGCAAAGCGATTCGTGCCCTTTGTGGGCGTGCATCTTGGGTTGAACAGTTTCTCGGTAGATGAGGAAATTCTCCTATTAGTTTTCGTGGCGGGATTCTTGAAGTCTCTCAAAGCAAACAATTTCCAATTTTGATCGATGGAAAAGAAACATGGAACCAAAACATTCAATTTGAAGGTCCTCTTGGATATTTTCGAAAAAAAGGGTCTATGATTGTCATCATGGGGGATGGTACCAATGCAACCACCTAAACTTATAATCATCTTGGCACATCAAAAGCTCTTTCACAGAAGACTTTCGGTGTCAGAGACGCTCTTAAAAGTTTGCCCGCCGCCATTGCTGGCGTCTGCCAGCCACCACATCCGGGTAGCTGGAGCAAACAGGAACCGTGCATAAATTAAGCACAACTTTCGGATTAATAAATACAGCCATTTGGAAATTAATTCGCGTTCACATGCGGTCGTTGTGCGCTTTCCGCCGTCTTCGAGAGTATATAATAATGATAAAGGGATCAAAAGGGGCGAACGTGATGGTCTTTAATTCACCAGGAACATGTTGGGGCTGCAAGCCGCTTTGCGAAGATATTGGTTCCCATTCCAGGACGTTCCAGGGGAACTGCTGTTGACACCTACATTGTACAATCCTGTTGCGGCAGGCGAAGACAAAACGGAATTTCCGCTTTGCTCCAAGATGTAAACCCGGAACTTCAAGAATGGAAGTCGAAGTTGAAGTTGAAGTTTCGGAGTTTTGTCTTTAAGTTTTTCATTGATGTACATATTTAGTTCTAATTATTCTAAGACTATACAACTAAATTTCAGGTTTTTTTTTTCTTATTTTGCATTGAAATCACCAAATTTTCTATAGTTAATTTTTTGGTTTTTTTTGGTCCAAGAAAGAATTTGAAGTTTCCTTTTCAAATAATTTTTGTTTCATTTGGTTATTACACTTTTTGGGAAGGTACATAAATATTTATTTATCCAGGATATCTTCAGCTGAAATAGTGTTTTCTGAATCCAAAAATTTTCTTATGTAAAATTTGGCAACGTGTACATTTTTCCCTGGGAAAACTCAAGTGGAAAACTTTGTAGCATTGCGGCATTATGTAAATAAGTGCACTTAAAAGATATTTATAGGTCGTAGGTAATTCATATCGAAGAATAATTGTTTGGGCCACATTACAGTGCAGCAGTAACATTCTGGAAACAACTTGTATGCGGTCTTCGTGACAATGTCACCCTCGATATTATGCAATATTATGAGCAACAATGCCATCCGGACCATATGTTGGATATTATGTTCCTTGATGGTATTTAACACCCATGGAATTCTTGAATGTATCCCATAAGTTTAATGACATCCTTTATGAATATATCCTCTTCCTGTATTCATTCCAACGGTTGTTTTCAGGAAAAACGGAAGTGATTTTTGTTTTCTTAACATTTCCGAATGTTGGTAAATTTTGAATTTTTTTTTTGAAGAAATATAATAAAAAAGAGTCGCCCAACGTGGGGCTCGAACCCACGACCCTGAGATTAAGAGTCTCATGCTCTACCGACTGAGCTAGCCGGGCTGTTATACACCAAATACAACTATATAAAATTCAGTAACACAATGAATTTCTGAAGGATCTAAGAAATCGATATCATACGATTTTTTTTTTGGGTTGTTGGTCACATGTGTTGGCAATGGTGGTGTTGACACGAATTTAATAACCGTAAAATTAGATCGCCGCTGGCGCGTAATTACTGGCCGCGAGACGCGACCAACGAGAGTTGCCCAGATTCCGTTTTATTTTTAATTGCTCGCCTGGCCCGAAGCTCACCACTTTCAGCCGGGAGATCTTTTTGATGGTAATTAAATGCCGGCGCACACATGTTCGTTTGCTCGTTCGATGGACGCTCGGATGCATCTCGTAATTCAGTCAGCAGGCGATCGCAGCGCCGGCCGTGCTCTGTGCGAACCTACATTTTTATTGGAAAATCGATGCACTTCGTTCGGACTGGCAGTGCACTAATTTACGGCCCATCGTCAATGATTTACGTTCGGTTCGTACTTTGATCTCCTCATTCTTTGACGTTCCGAGCACCTATGGAGGTGTTGCCTGGATTTTCCGATGTTTTCCAACTACCAACAAGTATTATTGACAATTTCCATTAAGTTTCATGGGGTTTTTATTGAACCAGAAAGTTTGAGTGATAGATGGGGTTCGAGAGTTTTTGTTTATATGTTCAAAAAGTATGGATCCAAAAAAATTATTGGAAAAAATGATCGTTTAGATCGTTGGCTTCCATATTGAATTTTCAAAGCGCCACTTATATTCGTTTTCCAATAGTAAATTCAGAAAGTAAAAGTGCAAATCAGATTAAAAAATTGTAATTAAACGCAACTTTTAAAACTTTCATTTATTATATGAAAATTCAAGAAAAAAGTCAAAATAATTTCAATTAATCCTTGAAAGCTTTCTTCTAGAAGAAAATTTTGAAACTAATCAAAAAATATATTGTCAGATAAATGTTTAGACTAGCAAACTTTTTTTTTTCCTCCATGATTTTCCTTCAACGATTTTTCCTCTTCGGTTTGACAATGTGCAAACTCCATGTAAAACATGCAAATGCAAAAGTTTCCCGGGTCATAGAAAGAAATGAAGACGTGAAACGTGCAAGTTCGCTCCAGCGAATGAAAAGCTTTAATATTTGTATTGAAAATTGATATACGAGGTTTGAAAGTTTCTCCGGAACGTGAGCACTCCTTCGGGGTGGGGGCGGCGGCAAGGAAAATACATGCAGAGAGGGCGCGCGAGTTTTATCTGCCGGAAAAAAGATTTTCCACGTTCGCTGATGGCTGCGCAGCCGACTCGCGCTATCAAATATAATAAAAGCGTAAGAAACGTAAATGCTCGTACGTGCCGCCCCCCATGCACCGCCACCACCGCCAACCACCCAATAATAAATTTTTTAACTTGTTGTAAAATTTGAATTTCAGATGCGCCAGCCGAACCTAATTGCTCACTTGGAGGATCCAAGATTTTCCGGGGGGAGAGGCGGCAAAGTGCATGCGAAAATTTCACGTCTTAATGCACATGCAAAGTTCACATAAGTTCCACGAGGAACGAACGAACGACTTCTCGGCTCGCCGGAAATATTCTGCGGAGGAAGTCGGAGCAAGGAAGATGGAAAGTTTGGGAAATCTCTAAGTGAATGCCATCCATGCCGCCGTCGAAATGATGAATTCGTCTCGGTGAAAACTCTTAAGGAGGGCACTTCTTCGGCGACGCGAAAGAGGTTTAAGAGCAATTGGGTTTAATTATGGTGGTCAAAAAAGTGGATTCCACACCAACTTCCAGAAATTGCCCAATTATCTATTAAATATCCTCTTCACTTTTTCCAATAGTTTTTCCAAAAGTATCAAATATTAATCAGATTCAGAAAAATTGTAATTAACGAGCAGCAAATGTAATTCAGAATTGTTTATGCAATTCAGTTTGCAAAATTGTAATTCAGATTTGGTAAATATAATTGAATACTTAAATCAACTTCAATGAACTTTGAATTACATGTAAAACTTTTTGAATTTCAAAGGACAATTTCAAGTACATTTCATAAATGGGAGTTACATTTATGCATTCTGAATTAAAAGTGACGTTTTCAGAATTTCAATTCAGATTTGTAATTCATTAAATAATTTAAATATCATTTAAAAATCTGAATCACATTTCTTCTTTTCTGTAATTGTAATTTAACTGAGTCTTTCTGAATTACAGATTAAAATCTTGTTTATATCAGAATTTTCAACAATTCCTGCAGGATTTTGACATTTGGAATGCAATACACGTACGTAAAGCTGTATGAAAGCTGAAGGAGAAAGCGAAATCATCGCGGATTTCAGCTGTCAACGCAACGAAATTTAT
>JARJDZ010010179.1:0-26643 GCA_030264555.1 Aleochara sp. GC000083
GGTTGAAGATCCCTTCAGATTAGATTGTTTAGTGTTCAGGGAGTTTTTTTGCTTAACAACCTCAGGAAACTGGAACCACAAAAAGCTAATTATACACTAAAGCTTGCAAAAGCTAAAACCATCAATTTAGTATAAAAAGGTGTTAGAATATCATAACGTAATGAGATGTAGATGAGTAGTCAATTTCGACCGGTTCTAGGTACGTACTGCGCTGCCTCTGTCAGCAAAGTGTTACGTGGATCGATATCCAGGTTTAGAATCGGTAGATTTCAACTACTAAGCTGGAAGAAGTCATTGAAGCTTGAAAACACAATTTTTTGGTTTAAAAGTATAAAATAGAAATGCAGAAATTGAAGGTAACTAAATTTTAGAAATCTAAACGTTCAAGTGTTATAAAAATAATGTAAAACAAGATTTAAAAAATCGGAAACATGAAAACCTGATCACATTACAACAAAAATTTGGAATTGTTTATTTTTATTTGTGTGAGAACCTTAGAAAACTAGAACTACAGAATGATTAATTATACACTAAAACTACCTAAAGAAAATATAAATTTTTAATGCTGAATTGATCAAATTATATTTCAAAAAATGTTTGATCATTGGATCTTGTAATCATATATTTGGGAAATATAGGTACAAAATAGAACTAGATATCAAAAGGATAGAAACTGATAAGTTCGAATGTTATGAAAAAAGGATATTAGAATATAAAAAAGTGGAAACAAGAAGAGCAGATTTGAAAAATTGGACCAATAGTTTTAAAGGTCAAAAATAGAAACATAAAAAAAAAGAAAATTGTTGATTGACGAATAAAACCTCAAATAATAAAAAAATCCTTGTTGAAACGGTTATATTTTTTATATAAAATAAAATTGTCCAAGATATCAAATTCCTTCATAATCCTTCCAAACAAAAAATACCAAGGACAGAAACATATCATATGAAAATTTACTCAGAAATACTTTATTTCTACAAAGTTGAACTCGTGCCTGTTCAAAACCCGAATGAATAAACCCACTCAACCGGAAACATAACCTCGACCCATAATAATTATATTAATGGGGAAACGCCGAGAGAAAGTTTCGCTAACAAGTTGCACATTGCAAATTATTAACCATATCACCCAACACATGTTAATGAACATATTATACAGAAAATTCACCAATAAACATAAAATGAAATTAGAAATTTAAAAAGTAAGATATTGAATTTTTTTCCTTCATTTATATGTTAATTACCGTCATCAACATCAAGAACAATTTGAAATTAATCATCAGTTTGAATTTTTAATTTTAAAATGAATGTAAATTTAATTACACTTGCAACTTATACTTTGCTAGGCTATAGTTGAATATTAACATTAAAAAAATTAATTACCTTGAACATTTGCCCAGAAAAATGTTACTGTAAACGATATAAAAAGATATCTTAATGAAATCTTATATTTAAAAACTTCCACGTATTTTTTCCTCCATAGTTTCAAGGATAACTTCTTTTTCCATTGGATTTTTTCGTTCTTGTTGGACGTTGGGTCAAAGCAAATTAAACTTTTTCAAAGGGCTGAAGAAACTTTTTTATTTTATAGGGTTTCCATGTGGGGACTACTAAAGAGTAACTTGCTTGTAGTAATTCCCATCATGTCCCATCATGCCTATGGCTGAAAACTTCAAGAACACAGAAATAAACCCCCGGAATTTTCTTTGTTTTTTTCCCAATCATGAAAACTAACTCCATCTGTGGAACGTATTGAAAGTAGGAAAGGTGACTTGCAAATAATCCTGAAATCCTGCAATCAGGATCTTGCAGAAGAAGAAGAAGGAGAAGGGCATGGGTACAGGTGTGGTCGACGAAAGGGAAACAGGAAAAAGGAAGTGGAATATGCAGCGGGAAGTCGTTGAAGCCGGCGTCGTCGTGCGTGATTGACGTAATTAATTAGCAAAGTATGTCAGGCATTCGTTAAGACGTTGAGCGACACAACAACCGAACCACGACGGGAAGCCCGGGATGGCAGCTGGAGGGCTTCCAGGTGTTGGGATGCGTTTTCGGCGGATGGTTAATTGTTTGGAAAACTTTCCGGGAAGCGTTCGGCAAGCAGGAGGGGGCGTACACGTGGAAATGCGGAAAATCCATAGCATATGCTGGATTTGCTGCAAGGATAACCCTATGGTGCCATCATAATGAGGATGAATCCAGATTTACCGGAAGTGATGGGCGGAAAGGAAATTCGTTATGTTTTTGTTTGTATAAATATGGATTATAAGATGTTTCATTCTTTTAGAAGATTGAAAGTATTATTTTCTGAGATACCTTTCTTTACCAGCATAATAATTTGATGGTTTTATGAAATAGTTGATATCCTAAAATTGTATCCTGCAACTGAAGATGGATAGGACCAAGAAATTATATCTAAAAATAGAAATTCGAATAATTTTAGTATACCAGTTTTCTTTGGATTTTTTTGACATTATCCTTGTTTGCGAATCTAATTGAAGATGCCAATAAGTTATTCTAAGTTATCCTTTTGAATCAAGTTAAGGATTTATAGATGGAATGGAAATTCGTTGTTTGTTATTGTATAAATAAATTATGTGACGTTTGTTTCTTCTAGAGGGTTGGAAACAATATTTTCTAGAATGTCGTTGTTTACCAGGATAATGGTTGATATCCTAAAATTGTATCCTGTAACTGAAGATGTATATACTGATAGTGATACTATCATAACAGTGAGGTATCCAAATAACTTTAGTAACCTAGTTAGAATTCGAAGATTTTTTAAATTTATTCTTGAATGCTAATCTAATTGAAGATGGCATTAAGTGATTCTAAGATATCATTTTGAGTTAAGATAAGGTTTTGAAGATCTTAGATGTTAACAGACATTCAACAATTTTATCCTGGATCTAAATTATGATCAGAAAATCGTTATTTCAAAAATTTTATAATTCAAAGTACAAAAAGTAAACCAAAAAAGAATTGAATTGAAATGATATTGAAGGATTTTCTAGAATAGGATAATGATAATAAACGAATGAGAAGATCAATAACTTATACTATGATATTCTTTTTATTAGTATAACTATAGTTGTTGTTCTAAAGTTTTATCCTGTATCCAATGGTAGGTGATAAAAAAAACATCTTCTAAATTCAAGAATTATCCTGATATTAGATTTAAGCTTGGAAACTGAAATTATCTTTTTTCTCAGAAATTTGCGATCCAAAATTGGCATGATTAAAAATGGAAACCTTAAAGATCATTTGAAAGCAAACAAATGGAATCATCAATAATTGATGGTGGAAAATTCTAGAATATTCTGGAACATTCTAGAATTATCCTTTAAATTGAACTAAGAGAATCAAGAATTGAACTAAAATGACCTTCATTCTTAGAAATTAGATTCATCCTTTAATTAAAATCTTAATTTAAATGACTAACAAAAGGTGTCGATATCAATCAAAAATGAGCAAGCCCAAATCATCTTTCATGTGTTCCCCAAAAGACGGATATCTGGGTTCTGACCTTTTGGTCTGGATATTCTCTCCAAAATGAGTTTTCCTTAATTATGGCAGCTGATGTTCATCCCCAGTCCCGAGATGACCGCACAATTCCTCTTAGATTTATTAGTAGATTTCGGATTACTCATGGCCATCACTGGTCCCCTTCTAAGCCCGCCTGAAGGGCATCCGAGATCCCGTTGCGCAATTTAATAGACGCATGAAAAATTACATGCCAAGAGGACGGCTTCAAATAATAAATAAGGCAGCAGGCCCAACAACAACAGCCAGGCATCATCCACAGCTGAGAACATCCAGATACTTAATATACTCGCTGCTCCCGAGGACTCGGATGACTGGAATGATGATCCCTAGGGAGTTCTCCCCCTTGGGCACGCTTTCATAACAGATAGGTGTTGCTTTCTATCAAAGAACCTCAAGAAACCACTCTTAACCACTCTTTCGATGACCATAACACAGCGAAGCAGACTCATCAGGGTTATGTGATTTTGGGGCTATGGAAAATGGTTCCATTAGTGGTCAACGAAAAATAACCAAACGATTTGGTGATGATTTAATACCCGAAAGCCGAAAAACCAACAACAAGCCTGAAACCCGCATACAAATAAACACGTATCGTTGGACACACAGATTAGAACCACAAAAGGGTTGAGGATCGGGGGTTCCCCCATTTCGATGTCCATTCATCTCTAATTATGACAAGCATTTCCACGTGGACGCCCGCCGCCATTTTTTGTCCCGCCATCGTTTTTCCAGGCGAATTGTGGGATGTGGTTGCTCTTTTTTGCCCATATTCGGGATGTGCGTCGAAAAAATGAGGACTAATCGCGCGCTCGTTCGTAGCATATGGCGGCTCTTTCACTTTTGGGTCAAATGAGCTTCATTGATTTTGTTTTCTACAAGGATTAATTCATCGCCCATGGACGTACACAACAACCCAACGGGACCGTTTACCACACCTACACACAGAATCTGGGTGGATGGTTGGAGGTGGCTTTTTGGCGACCGGCTGCCACCATTGCCCCGTTACAAATGTTGCACCATCAGATTTCCCAACTGTTGTTTTTTACTTCAACCTCCGGTGGCGACTGCTGCCCCAACCAAAAGACCGCCCAATTTTTTTGTTTGTTTGTTTGTTCGTTTCGAGCATCGCTGCCAAAAACCCTTCTAATGTTAACAATTAAGGTTGAATTACAGCAGCTAACGATATCTGGCCGAACACCAATATGATATAATTTATCGTCGACATTTTTCAGCCCTTCTCAAAAATCTGGGTCCCTCTCTCTAGCAACCACTTGGGTGTGATTTCTGAGTAATTTACATGTTGCCTTTGGCTTTCTGAAAAATGGAACTCAATTAGTAATCTCCAATTAGATATCAATTACATCAGACGTATTTTTTTGCTGGTTTTATCGGATAAATCTACAAGTTGGAAAAACATGATACCCCGAGGGAAAAAATGTGACACATAAACTCGACAGGAAAGCCCCGCGTTTTGTTGTGCTGCAAGGAAAAAGAAGAAGGATCTTACAAGCTGTGTGGGTTGGTGTAGTTGCCACAGAGGGCGCTGTAGTCGGGCGTATTTGGCGCAGACAGTGGAGGAATGTTTGGCGGTGTATTTCGGGGATAGATTGGATTTGCAAAGACAAAAGCGAATGATAAATGGTGGCAGATATCGGCAAGGTTTCATCGGAGGCTGGGAGCGCTCGTGATTGATAGTAGCTTGTCTGGTCAGACGCGCTCGACGAACGACAGCGCCCCCTGTTTCAGATCTTCTCATTTGCACATTGCTCGCGCAAATATTGGCGAAACGTCAAAGTATACCAATGTTCATATAGACTCGTGATAAAAGTTTAAATATCTTAGGAGAATTATCCCAATTTGAGGGTTTTGATGAGATATATCCAGAATATCTATCTAAAAGTGTTTAGTAACTGTAGAAAAAGGAATTGTTAAATTCATTAAAGGGTACCATATTTGAAAGACTAAGCTAGGTTTCTTTAGGGTAGGTTAGAAAGGGCGTATCCATCACGAGCAATATCTGTCCAGGTTAGGTTACTTTAGGTTATGTTAGGTTACGTTAGACTTTTTCAGGTTTATTAGAAAGGTTTTTTAGATAATAATAAAGGATTCATCTAAAAATGTTGTATTAGGTCGAATTCCAGAATAGATCACATTGGATACTTTAAATATCGTTGGTAATATTAGGCTTAGGTTGTCCTTGGTTGGGATAGGTAGAACTTGTCAAGGTTAGATAAGATCTATTAAAGATACCCATTTTCCAAAGCCTAGGTCGAATTAAATTTGGTTATGTTATCAAGGTATGTGCAGGTTAGGTCAGACAACGGCTTAAATCAGTAAAATCTTAAGAAGATCAGGTTAGATTGCACCTGGAAACTTGGTATAGGTTTCTTTAGGTTGGGTTTCATATAAGTTGTTCTGTTAAACAACAAGGTCATGCATAACAATAAAAATAAAATTTGTTAGTGAGTTCCTTACCTTTGATAAAAACAGATTTAGATGACTTTAATTTGGTTTGATAAGGCATGATACTACCAATACCTCAAGATAATTAGGAACCTGAAAGATTAGTTTAAATTAGGTTACGAGCCAATCGTAACTTTAAAGCTGAACATTGATGTAAAAGGTTTTAGTAATGAGAACCAAGGATAAGGTATTTAAGGTTGGGTTACATTAGTACCTTTTAGGTTGGATTAAAATGATATAAAGGATCTTACTTACATTTAAAAAAAAGTTAGAGAAAGTGGACTCAAGAAATAGTTTAATCCATTTAAAATGTACTATTTATAATTATACCTATACCTATTATAACCTATTTAAGGTTGGGTGAGGATATACAAGGTTAGTTAACTGTTATAGAAATCTTCTAGAATTTACTAATAAATTTCAAAATTTCTATATCTTTGACTAGAATAATATCCTTAAGGTTGGGTTAGATTTGATCTTTTAGGTTGGAGTAAATTTACATAAAGGTTCCTTCTTACCTTAAGAAGAAATTTAAAGAAAGTAGGCTCATTTTTGAAGAAGCGGTTTAGTTTCTTCAAAATGGACCAAGTATAGTTTCATTCTCTATATTAGGTTGTGTTAGGTTTTACTAGGTTGATTAACAGTTATCTAAATTTTCCAAAATTTACTATCATATTTCAAAATTTTCATATCATTGATTAGCGTGCTTTATTTAAGGTTGGGTTAGGTTAGTTCGTTTTAGGTTGGAGTAGGATTATATGAAGTTTCTTATTAACCTTTGAAAGAAATTTCAAGAAAGTAAATACATTTTCGAAGAAATAGCGTAGTTCCTTGAAAATGGACAAAGTATAGTTTTTTGGGGTTAGGTCAGGTTAGGTTTTACTAGGCCAGTTAACATTTTTGGATATTTTCTAAAATTATCTAAAATATTTAAACATTGCCCTATATCATTGACTAGGATAAGGCATTTAAGGTTGCGTTAGGTTACAATTTTTTTAGCTTGGAATAGCATTTTATAAGGGTTACTTCTTAGCTTAAAAACAAAGTAAAAGAAGAAAACTCTTTCCAGAGGACCTTAGTACCTTCAGAAAGGTTCATGCAGATTTTGTCTAGGTTAGGCAATATTAGGTTATACTCTACCAATAATAAAATTTTAAAAAATTTTCATATAACCTTAAAATTTTCAATAGGTTTGACTTGTCCTGAACCTGGATAAAATAGCCCACTAAATACTTGGGATTAATTAACGAATTAGAGCGTCATAATGAACACAATCAATTACCTCGATTTGACTACTATTGACATATCTATTATGCATGCAGGTTCACATACGAACGAGCGCGTTTAATTTAAGATTAGCCAACGCCACCACCCATTTACCCCCGACACGACATGCCGCCCCCAGTGCAGCCACCAATGTGACGATATTCGACGGCCGAAATGGCCATCAGCGAGCAAGCAGCGCGGAATTGCAGACCGCCTCATGAGTATGGATATGCGACGCTGGCAGCAAAGTGCCGACGCAACCGTGAGGGCGGGTTGAGGGGCTGAAGAGCTGAAGGGACGGCAGCAATGCACCAAATTCGGCGAATATGTAAATCCGATCTATAATTGCTAATCGTTTTCGGAACGTGGCGCTTCCGGCAGCCAGTTTACAGCTTGAACGACGTGCCTCGTGCGCCATTCCGGAAGCGCGCCTTCCATGCGACCACTCTAACCCCTTAACCACCACCCCCCGACGGACGATATATGATTACAATGTGCGCGGCCATAGATCGGGGATTATCGTCGAAAGACTGAAACAATACAGGGCAGCCATGCCGAAAGTTTAATGGGCTGTCGCATAAAGCTCAAATCTGCTTAAATGGTATGTGCGGTGAATTAATCTGCTATATCTCTTGATACAATTACCGGCCATGCGCCGGCGTCATTCCAGCGTCACTTCACTTGTCGAAATAATCGGCCGCAGACCATCGAGGGCCGGACGGGTGGAAGCTGGCCCACGCCACCACCGACATTGTTGTGCTCCATCGACCGGCATCGGCCCAAACAGCGCTTTGTCGCAGCCGATCGGGGCCGTAATTGATTTGAGGTCGCTCGGAAAGGGTGTAAATTATCATCAACACCAGATACCCAACTTTGCCGCCACCATCGCCGCCGGCTCGGATTGCTCCCGATGCCACCATCCCCATCACCATCTCACTCCTACTCATGCATCTAATGCCAGGTGTGATCAGGGTGATCAATGGGTTCACACTAAATAAATCCACTCCGACCAGCGACCACAATCGGTCAAACTGCGTCCGAAATTGTAAATACCT
Organism: Aleochara sp. GC000083; assembly: GCA_030264555.1. Classification (NCBI taxonomy): domain Eukaryota; kingdom Metazoa; phylum Arthropoda; class Insecta; order Coleoptera; family Staphylinidae; genus Aleochara; species Aleochara sp. GC000083. The sequence goes on from JARJDZ010010179.1 coordinate 8,327, forward strand.
CCGACAATTGAACCTGTCCCCCATTTCGACCATCGGAATCAAAGTGCATAAAAGTCCGGTACGTGGAATGCCCCAAATTGAAGAAGTTCCAGACGGGGTTGACATGTGCAAATCGTTTGGTGTCGCTGGGAATGTTGAAAACAATGCTCCATCGAAGTTTTAGTTCAGTAGGTCGATTGTCCTCCGCCTTCTGAAATCCAGGAGTCAGCCTGGACAACATCTGATGGTTCGACATAGTTGCTTGTTTAATTGAATTCCATTGTCGGACTGGAAGCATGCGACGAGCTCTTCAGATGGCAGCAGAGGAACAATACCTATGGGGGAATTTGTACGTTTGAACCTTAGACACCTTCCGGGAAATGCTGGGAGGACAAATGGGGGGACAAACAATGAAACTCATTTTCGTAGGGGAAAAATGTGGACTTAGTGGTTAATGGCTATGGAGGGTCTTTCAAGGTCACCCATCATAGGGGAGGTCTTAATTACAGAAGGTCTACGATGACTTGCACATTTCAAGAATACATCAGTTTAGTGCTTTGTAATGGTCCCTAATTGCTTACAGAAAGAACTAGGGGAATCCCATTGAGGGTCAATCGAATTCTTCTTTAATGGTAAATGAACCAAAATCTCATGGTTCAAACTGTACAAAATTCCAGTAAGGGTTTGAACATCAAAACAAGAAATAATTTAAAATAACAATTTCACACGCATTTAACGCATAAAATAACTGCAAACACATCGAGCCCTAACTTCCCGACTCATGGTTAAACAGCGCCCTCATACGTTTTGAGCGCACTGGGCGCGAATGGCGGACGTGGGGGATGAAACCGTTCAGCAATTTCCGGTTATGGAAGCATATAACTTCGACATCATCCAATTAAAAGTTAGTTAAACTTTTGCACGTATTATCCTCGCATACGCGCGCGCCCTCTACGCCGCATTCAGCATACCTCCATAATGCATGGAGGAGAGCCTATCTCCTATACAAATACCCGATCCGAAAACCGATGGTCATAAAATATATATACAGAAAATCGAAAACGCCATTCGATAAAACCCAGAGAACGGCGAAAGTTTCGCATTCAACTTGTAGCGCATGATGGGGTTTTTGCATGTTTGCATTTCGAAAACGTTTCAATCCAACATCCCCGTCAATGGTAACTTGATAGGTTACCAAATACAAAACCCATCACAGAACAAAACCTTTTTTTTCATATTTCGAGACTATTAGAGCTTTGGATATTCACCGATTGATCTGAAATTGGAGGGGGGAGGATCAGGGAAGCTTTGAAGTATTTCTACTTGACCATTTTGCTGAAGCTCAGTGGTGCGGAAACCAACACAACATGATGACCAGCAAAGCCTCTTCGATTAGGGGTAAAATGATGAATATGAAAATGGCGGAGGGAGGACGATCGCGTGCTGAAAGGATCTATTCAGGATCCGGGTTCACAGGTGGTGGCAATTATTGAATGTTGTACACCATCGAGGAAATCACTTCGGGTCATAATGAATCAAACACCGGAAGTCATGAAATTTCAAGCATGAATAAATAATTCCCCGCCCTCCTCTCGAACGTATAGATTTGAAAAAAAGGGGTCAGAACCCTGTCCAAAACATCGGAATTTCAGGGTCAAGCGCATGATAAATGGTCGGTCATTAATTTTATTAGTTCGAAAAGTTTGACGTAAATTTGGATCGCTCTGAAATTTATTATCCCNAAAGTTTCCACTAAATTTGGACCCCCCTCAAATTTTTTCCCCCCCCCCCCCCCCCCCTCGAGTTCCAACTGCCACGTGAAGCACATCCCCACTCAAAAAAAAAAATTACATTTATGGCATTGAGTTTATATCCAAAACTCAATTGTACTCTCTCGTGCTAATAATTCTCAAGCTTCGGATTTCAATTCAACCACTTCGGAAGCACAGTTTGCATAGACCTCTCCCCACTCCTCCATCTCCTCCTTCGTCACCAGCATCACCGCCGCCATCTTCAGAACTTCCGGTGCGGGAGGACGGGAGGTGCACGCGTGAAAATCGCGCCGAATATTTCGAATTAGACACAATTCGTTACTCCACAATTCAATTCATAAGTTCTCAAAGTCGTCGCCGTCGCCGTCGTCGGAAGTTGTGTATCTAATTGTAATTAAATTACACACCCATTATACCACATGATTTATTACCCAAGTTTCCCCCCGCCGGCGCTGCTGTCGTTGCAAATGGTGGTGGTGTTTCCCCCTCGGCGAAGAACTCGGCTCGTCACACACGGCTTCCCTCCGCGTTCGGGGATGAAGTGGCCGGAAAAGCACTCCGCGCCAAACGTCCTGATAAGATTTTAATTCAATTTTGATGGAATGATATGTCGACACCAAGCGTCAGACTTTGTTTGATGGTGTGGTGTCGAAAATTGGCTCTAATTGTTTTTTGTTGATCAAAATATTTCTTGGAGTTTGATTTCAGAATTTCTGCAGACTTTCTATCAAGTGTTGTTCCATCTATCAAAACCATGAAAGGTTCTGGAAAATGTCAAGGGTTTCCAGTTTTAAATCTGGAGGTTCTTGGTGTTTGATTTCAGAATTTCTACAGATCTTTCAAATGTTGTTGCACCTTTGAAAACCATCAAAAGTTCTGAAAAATGTCTAGGGTTTTCAGAGAGATTTCAAAATTTTTATAGATCATCCATCAAATGTTCATAAAGTTTCCGGAAAATGACTAAAGTTTCCAGTTTTAAATATGGCGGTTCTTAGTGTTTGATTTCAGAATTTCTGCCGACCTTCTACCAGATGTTGTTCCACTTTTCAAAACAATGAAAGGTTCTGGAAAATGTCTGAGGTTTACAGTTTTCAACTTCGTATTTGTTGGTGTTTGATTTCAGAATTTCAACAGATCATCCATCAAAAGTTGTTCCACCTTTCAAAACCATGAAAGGTTGTGAAAATTTTCTAGGTTTCCCAGTTTTAAACTTCGCTGTTCTGGGTGTTTTATTTCAGAATTTCTACAGATCTTCAATCAGAAGTTCTTCCACATTTCAAAACCATGAAAAGTTCTGGAAAATAACTAGGACTTTCTGTTTTAAATCTGGTAGTTCTTGGTGTTTGTTTTCAGAATTTCCATAGACCGTCTATCAAATATTGTTCGACCTTTCAAAATTATGATAGGTTTTGGAAAATTCCTGGACTTTCCATTTTAAAACCTGTGTATTTTTATAGAGATTGAAGCTATCGTTGGACTCTTCAGAATTGATCTGCCTTATTTTCTCCTGACTGTTGTATCAGTAGGAAAGAATTAGTTTTTGAGAATCTTTTTTGATAAGTCATCAATCACCACCTAAACACTATCAATAGAAATCCACAAATTAAGATAAATTTACAAACAAGCAGATCAGCAACAACTCTTAGAGATATCGAGTATTTTTCGAAGAGATTTCTGTCAGTACACGGATAAGATTTCTTAGTAATATTGAGAATTTCCCAAAATATCTGTCGTCATTAACAGAATGCTAAAGATGAAAAACCGGAAGGATAAAGGAAGGATATAAGGTTACAAGGATCTTCCAGAAATCACAACAGATTCAAACCGCTACAGACATCAAAAAGGAACAACCAAAAGATTCTAAGACATTGTTGGACTTTGACTTAATCAAAAATTAAATCCAAGAAAATTTCTGGAAGAGGATGGCAAAAGACCTGAAGGATTAAATGAAATCAAACATTCTGAATTACAAGCAATCACATCATCAACAACCGACAACTCTTAGAGATCTCAAGTACTATCCAAAAACTTTTCTGATACTATCAATGAAATCTGAAAAAGGCGAAAACCTAGAAGGACAATATCAAATCAAACTGGTACAAAAATCTTCAAGAAATCACAACACCTTAAAAATTAGGATTTCCAGGGTAACTTTAAGAAAGACCTAACAAAAAAATTCTGAGAAAGACATGGATGGACATCAAAGAAAGCTTCTGGAATCGCAAAAGCAGAAGGACACGGGGATCAAACGAGGGCAAAGCTGGATGGCGAAATAGATGGTGAAAATACAAGAGATCACATCGGCATCAAAACACTAGAGCGAGCACTAGACGATTTATAAATGCCATGCGGTAAAAACCGTCGGGAATTATCTCTCATAGTTAAAACGCCATCTCGCTCTCCCAGCGCGAGTACTTGCATTCGGTACGCTTCGCTGCATGCCATTTTATGTCGTGATTATTCATAACGTTTATATAAAGAAAAGCCTTCCGCAGAGCGGAGCAAAGAAGCGCGCAGAACCACTATTCAGCTTGACGGCGGCGGCGATGGCGGCGGCGGCGGCGATTTATGGCGGCAGACAGGAATTGTATTTATTATGACTCGACGTTGCTTTGAAGCGATGATCATAAAATCATAAAAGTTCCACATGAAATAAATTAATTTTCACTGCGGGAAAAAAGTTTACAACTACCTTGAGATTCTGAAATCTTGACAAGTGCTGAATTCATGGAACATGCAAAAATTAACTGAAATTACCATCAGCCATGAGACAAGTTGGAATTTTTCGCATGGAATTTCCGGTCTGCGTTCCAGAGTCAACTCGGGAAGATTAGTGTTATTTTTAAACAATTAACTCGTACAAAAATACCCCTAAACTGTAGCGACTAAAAGTAAATTCCCTCCATTTTGTTTTGTTTGGTGGCTCCCTCACAAAGTTGTGCACGTCACTCACATCATGGGAAATGACCTTTAAGCTTTTTTGCAGTTTAAACCATCATCAGCTATAGTAAACGTGCAACGTAATCACAGTTCAAACCCAAAGTTAATAGGGATATGGTTTGGAAATGGGGAGGTGATGATAATAAAGCGCCCCCTATGTTTTGTGGTCGGTGTACAAACGTAGGGGAATCCCCCTTCTTAACGGTACGAATTGGATAGTTTTTCTTGACGTCTGGACGGATTCTCGTAAGGGGAGACTGCAATTTTTCCCTGTCTCCTTCTCAGGACTGTTCGGTGCCCTTCCGACCTCTTGCAGAGCGTTGGAGGACGTGAAAAAGTGCGCGGTGGTTCTGGTTCGGTCGCGGTGCTGATCCTGCTGGCCTTTTCGGGCTGAGGGCGGCCCACGTCTGACTCGACGCGAAACATTAATCGGCAACATGTCCCATAGGTCATTTACGAATTATGAGCCCCATTAGAGCAATTTGCTCTTAACGCGAAATCGAACCAACGACCTGTAACGCCGTAACCGAAACCGAAATCGTTCGCACGAAAACATTGTGTGTACAATCGACTTCGGCTCGATGGATAGGTACATTGGGTTCGTTCGTTCGCCGGCGTTTAACCGACCGGAAGCGATGCCCGCTGGCTTTTGTCGATGGCCCCACGCTTGTTTATTATCCCCATCCTCTTTGGGTTGCTATACATTCGTCCCTTGGATTGGTTAACCTTCTGAGACAAGGTTGCTTCAAGTTGACACTTTTCCTTAATGTTCTTTGGATGTGACCACTGAGATGTTTCTTGAAGGTCACTACATTTCTGAACTACTTTAAGGAGGTCAATAAAGGACAGAATCATCTCTTAAGATTTTCAGACAAAGATGTTTCAAATTTGCTAGGTTTAAGGTTCAAGGTCAATAATTACAAAAAAGGACAACTAGGAATAAGTTTCCTTGATTTGGTTAGAACAAGGATCAATTTGACATCTTACCTTAAGGTTCTTCTAGAAGGTCATTACCCTGAATTTTCTGAAATACATTAAGGAGAACAATAGAGCAGAGGATCATGTCCCAGGTTTTTTTGCTTCAAATGGACATTGCTTCAGGATTCAAGATTCTAAGAAAACCATACTTCAAGGTTCAAGACCAACGACTACAACAAAGACAACCTGAGATAAATTCATCTCTGGATTGTTGAAATCCTCAGAGGGTTACTTCAAATTTAGCTGGACCACTAAGGAACCAATCTTTAATCTTCAAGGACAACAGAATATATTAGTTCTAAATAGTAAATCTTCTGGGACTGGACAACCTCTAGTTAGCAAATTTTCAATCTTCTGTGATAATGACCACCAAGAAACCCTCAGTTCATGGTTCTAAGCTTAGAGCTACCAGAATGGAGAACTAGTGACAACTCCATCTTATGTTTGACCTTCAGAAAACTGAAAAATTTCTAAGCTGCTTCCAGCGGGATTTGTAGAAGTTCTCATTACTCCTCAAATGGTTGATTTTCTGAGACAAGGTAGCCTCAAATTGATATATTTCTTCATTCCTTGATTATAGTCATTAAAAAAGAACTCCTACTTCAAGGTTTCAGGACCAATAATTACCACAAAAGAAACCCGGGAACTCTGGACTTCGGACTCTGGAATTCTGGATTGATTTAACTTCTCAAGATTCCTCAGAAACGGTTGCTTCAAATTGACTACAGAACCCATTTTTGATAGAGTTAGTATCAAAGATTTTCTGAGATACTTCAACGGCTATGGATAGGGTAATTCCTTGAGTGACCTTTTCATCGAAGTTGGCACTCTCACTTAACATTCTTAAGATATGACCTCTAAGAAACAATTTTTCCAATAAGGTCACCATCAACGAAGACAACATGAGACATCATCAGTAATTACGCCTTAGAATGGCCAATTTATGGAACAACTAGACGAAATCAGATTATTTGCTCAGCAAACTCCATTAGCGAATCGCGAAGACAGTGGAAATGAAAAGCGGGCCGCCTCCAGCACTCCCACACCATCCTCCCCATCACCACCATACTTCCTCTTCATCCCTGGAGCAGCGAACTCACAGAACTACTTTCCATCCCATCCGACATTACTATTCCCCCTCAATTCAATTCCACTTCCGGCAGCTTCCATCACCATCACCACTTGTTTGTTCTCAATTCCCCCACCCTCGCCCAACGCGTACCCATTTTCTGCAAGTTGCAGCAAACAAAACACGCGTCGCAATCAAGTTTCCTAATTATCGACACCAGGAGGCCGCCTCTTCGGCATTAAACGTTACGATGGCGCTTTTGGAACCGACGAGCAAACATTAAATTTATTGACAAACACAGTGTAAAAACTGGTCCAACTTCGGTGCCGGCCGCCGCCGAGTTCGAAGTTCCCACTCTGCGGTACTTTTGATAGTTTAGGGGCCGACGTCGCCTTCGAGAGAGCGAAATAAATTGCTGACCGTCGTCCAGATAAGATGTACATTTAGTAGAGTTTAAGTTTCTACGAACATAGATTTCTCCGCATCGACCGATCCAATCTATAGGGCGTTTCCGAATGTGGTTCTGGTTCTTTGGAGCGGGTTTGCGGATGTGGGGATGGCGGGTTTGGATGGTGTGGTAGAGGGCAGCAAGGTCATGCTGGGGAATATGTTCCGGAGTGGAGCAGTTGGAAGGAAATTCGGGCAAGTCGACGTGAAGAAATTGGAGGGCACGGGAAGGGCACAATAGCGGCTGTGGAGGACGCGGCGCGCACCGAAGAAAGGAAGTCCAAGTCCAAGTCGGGCGGTAAGTGGAATAAGTTTAAGCGAAGTTAAACTCGAGTTTCGACTGAATATGGAACGTCTATGGAGGAGCCAACTAGCCTCGACTGAATGGCGGAATATTCACGACCGATGATTACGAGGGTTGTTTCAAACTTGCACAAATCCATAACACTAAATATCAACAGTTTTTCAGGAGTAGTTTCAAGACGGTTTATTTCGTTTACTGAAAAACATCTAGGCAGAAAAAGGTCCAAGGAGTTTTTCTTCAAGATAGGGTTTCATTTCAAGATACTTTGTCCTTAATGTTATCTGGGCAAAATTTGAAGTTCCAAATTTTTGCTGATACTGGTTCTGTTTATTATTTTACATATTAACTTTGGACTACCAACTTTCTTTCACATTATGTCTAGATTAGAAGTTTCTAAATGTTCTAGAAATCTAGAAGAACCTAGAAACCTTAGAGGTTCTACTTTTTGACTTTATTTTAGGTCCTCCTCAGGGCTCTAGTCGTCTGTTACTCCCAAATGAACAAAGGTTCTTCTGATCTTGTTATCAACCAAATTCTTTAGTCTATAACCTCTTCTAGGACTAGAGTCCTATTTTTTCACCTTAGGCTTATGCAAAATCAGAGACATTGTCTTCTTTAAAAAGAACCCTGTTATCTCAGTTCCAACTATTTAATAAATTTTTGGTTTCCTACTGACATCATTTGAAGGTTGATGCCCATGGACTTAAGGATTTTAAAAAGGCATTGAAGAACCTAATAAAGGCTGACAGTTTCCTGCAAGGTTTCATTTTTCCTCTGATCTTTCCGACAGATAATTTTTTGATCCATCATTTCTTAGCAGAAACTTCTTTAAGCAATTTTATGTCAATTTTATTTAATGGTCACAATTTATATTTGTATTCATTGGAAGATGGTCAGTTCCACTTCTTTAGTTTCCAGGATATAATTTGAAGAATAGGAACCATCATTAGCTCCTCAATAGTAATTCCAATTCTTTTGCTGACTATTCTAGGAAGATGTCCGAAATCTTGTAGCTTCTTAAAGGACTTCAAATCTTCTTCAGCCTTTTGCCACTTACGTTTTGTTCCAAAACCACTAGCGAAATGTTAGGTTTTCTAGAGTCTTCAGCCTAAATTGACTATCACCAAGCATTTTTGAATTTTACAAATTTTGGTTGGTTCCAATAGTTCCAATTCCTTTCAAAGTGCATTCTATCATGGTCAGTTCCAATTCTTTGAAGAATAAGAACCACCATTAAAATCACCATCTGACTACAAGAACAATTCCAGATTGTGAGTATTCCAGGATGATGTTGAGGAACCCAATCCGAGATCTTGTAGCTCTTTGCAGGACTTCATATCTTCTCCATCCTTTGTAAAACTTACGTTTGGTTCCATAACCTCTAGCAAAATCTTAGGTTTCCTTGAATCTTCGGCTTGAACTGATTATCATCAACCATTTTTCAATTTAACAGTTTATGGTTGGTCCCAAAAGTTCCAATTCCTTCCAAAGTGTAAAATCAACGTTTTGTTGATGTTGGAATTTCTTCTGTAAGTTTAAGGACAGAGAACATTCACTGGTTCAAGTTTGGACAAAAATTTATTGACCTCTTCAAAGATATAATCATCACCTCAGACTCTTCTACTGCAATTTTAAACCCAATTTTTGTTCTCATATTATTCCAAATTTTTGAACCTTTCAATAAACCCAAACTTTGGAACCCTATGGAACTGATTGTACCTTACTTTTGCTTCAAATTTTAAACCTGGCAATTTTGTTAATCCACAACCTTGAAAATATTTGGGTTCAAACCTATCAATATCTTAAAACCTCCAAAGACATGAAAGCATCCTAAAATGTAATAGTACCACAAAAATTCTAGAACAAAATTTAGCGATACCCATAAACATCTTTACACCCCAATAAAACCCAGCTATTTATCGATAAAATCGTTTAAAAATATCCTTTAAAACCCCGAAACCCATGAGACTCCCACCATATCCGCCATGTTTGATACTAACCTCACTATTACACGCCAACAAGCCAGTACCCATTTTGTGGAATGACAAGGCGAACGAATTCTGGCACCATTTCCCATTCCCGTCGCGGGATGTTAGCATAACTATATCGTAGGTATATGATAAATACAAACGAAACAGATTGATATTTTACGAGGCTGTAAAGCCAACAAGTATGGCGTTCGCCGGCATCGATGATGTCAGAATAAAAATTACGCCAGAGGGGGCGGTTTGCAGACGAACTCGTCGCCTAGTTGGGCGCGAAATGGCATCTCCTGTCTGTTCCCGGCCGGTGAACCTCCCATCCAGGACTGAATGTTGGGCGCGCCCGTAAAAAATGTATCTTTATACGGCAGTCGTGCGCAATTGCCTAGATTGCCCTATAACTTCTACCTCAATGGACACACATCGTAAATCACCGAAATTGAATTCGCATGCATGAGATGATAAAATTGAATTTTCATCCTTAGTCTGCATAGTTACCCCTTCCATCACCCAGCGCCACCTGCCGAACGAAAATGGTACTCGAATATTTTCAGTGCATGCTGGGTAATCTTCCATCTTCGTCATCGATAGCACCCCGAAACTCATTTTTTTGCTGAAATTTTGGCAACACCCTGTCGAAATTTCGATAACAAGTGCAGCAACGCATAATAGAGTGGCGTGAATGCTTAAAGCAAAATTAATTAATGCGTAATTACTGTCTGTTGGACGTTGCAGTCCGATGAGAGCGACGCGCGTTGATTACGACCGCAACACGCTAGAGCGCGCTGCATTATAAATGTCATTGTAATTGAATCATCATCCCCCCTCGAGGCCGAGAATAATAATTTATATTTGCGCAATTTAAAGTAATCGCCACTCGAAAAACAATTACAATTCAGTGTGTCGTGCATGCTAATTAGATGTTGCCAAATCGACGAATTAAATTCTTTTTTTCTCCAACCGAACCTCGTAAATATCTTTAAAGCAATAAATTCGTCATAAAATTTCGCAGACTATTTGGCAATTATTGAATTCCGTAATTATCACAGTTTGTACGTGTTTGCATTTGTCATCTCGATTAGCTGTTGATTGCACACAAACCATTGGGGGCGCTACAATCAGCTACACATCAACCCCTCAGCAGCAACGCCAACAAGCACACACACACAAAGGGAAAATAATCAAAGTGTAATGTTTGGGAAAATTAGAAAATTTAATTTATTTCCGAATTGCACGACTTTCAATGTGTTGACGATTTCCCCCACCCTTTCTAGCACCCGGGTGAAAGTGGGGCCACATTTACATTCGCAATGTGTCAATGTGTGTTTGCTTTTTTGGACATTATTCGCATTTGGATGGGGACGCCATTGAATGGGGTGAGAAGACGCGAGGACGGAGGACGCGGAGGAATTCCCTCCCCCACTCCACAACGAAAGAGGGTTACATTTCCGACGTCAACACCAGCGCCGCCCGCGGAAAGCGCCCGTCACTAACATAACAGTTACGAATGTAATGTGTTTTTTAAGACTATTATCCTTCCTGAATGCGAATTAGATTTTTTACGCGCTTACATTTGTTCGCCGCGAGAGGGGGCGGATTTAAATGCAGATCTGCTGCAATTTCCCTGCTTAAATACCACAAAATTGAAATTACTTGAGTGAAAATTCCGTCCTTGAAAAAAGCCACCGAATTGCCAGGATAATTAAGAGCGATTCATTTAATTTTTTCTGGAAATATTTTTCTGGTTTTCAGCCATAAAATCTCCATTGCATTTTTTCGCAGAAAGGATACATTTGTCATCTAAGCACTGGAAACATTTCGTTTACTCGTCCGGTGCGGGATTCCCTGAGAAAAAAACAACAACAACAATGGCGGAGGAGGAAGAAATTGCGGGCAACATGTACAATGGCGCGACATGAACAAGAAGTGAAGTGTATATTGTCCTGCGGGAGCATTTGCACACATACGTGTGCATGGTGCTAGATTCCCTGCAAACAGTTCATTTTTATCCTGGAACGCCTGACGTATTATCCTCCTCCGCCGCCTCCGTCTTATTTACTAGTTGCTGCAAAAAAGGAGCGCCATGGACGCTGGCGGCAGAGGGCGTTGCACAACACAAATTCAGGACGACATCTTCACGGAGTAATATCAGAAAGGATTATGTCAATCAAGCACTCACACATTCGCGTACAAATAATAATTCAGCGCGGCGAGTCAACCGGAAATGGAGGTGCAACAAGGATAACTATCGGGACAATAACAAGAACAACCACAAGGAATTGAAATGTCTGCATATCTGCACATGTGTAAACGCGTTGCGGCCATTATCCTTGAAACTTCATGACGTAATATCTCTGCAAGGATGACAAAACGCCGTTATGAAATCGTTTTTTTTGCTCAGACATCTTCAACTATCCTTGTATCCGTGTGATCCTTTCAAGACAGTCTGGAAAATTGTGATTAGAAAAGGATTAAAAACAAATAATATTATTTGATGTGATTTGAGATGATATACTAGAATTTCATTCCTTTCAGTTCGTACATTGTAGAGATAAGATGAGGAATCATAAAATTTTCAAGGATCAAGGATAAAAGATGGCATCCACCTGAAATCCGAAATGAAACGAGATTCTTTTTTTATGAGATCAGACCAGGCATAAATCCGGTTTGCGATAACGTATTCAGTTGTAAATCGTTTTTCATGAAATATTTCCGGCGCGTTTTTAAACGTCAGCCATTTTCCTTCACATCCGGTTTGTCCTCGTTTGAATCGACGCTCGTTATTATTTATCATAACAGACGTATGTGGGCTGCGCATAATATAATAATCATGATGACTGCGGCAATAAAAGTAATAAATGTCTGTATGGTGGTGGGGGGCGGCGGCCATTGCAGCTATGTCAACAATATCCTGGAGGACCACAATGGCGCGACGCGATGCGGCAGGATATCTGGGGGCAGTCGAAGACGGCGGAAAAGAAACAGAGGCAAAAAACCCTTGCCAAATTTGACATTGACTAATTCCGTATGGCTTTTGATCGGCCGCCATTTTTCACTTTTTCTATCCGCATGTCAGATGATACTGAGGAGGCATTGTGTACTTAAGGATCATGTTTCTTTATGATCCATACGTTTAGAAAGCCATAAAATGAGTGGGATCCTTTTACAGATATCCTTCAATACAACAGGAAGTAGCAGGAAAAAAAAACAAGAAATAGTAATTATTTAAGGATTTATTTCAAGGATTCTTCTAGAAGGTCATTGAATAATCAGGATATCTAAAACTTTCATATTATTAGAAAAGTTTAAGTATATTTTACTTGGAGTATTTCTTCAAACTAATTCTAAATTAAGGATAATTTATGAATAAATGTAGTCGCCATTTTACATATAAAGATAGTAATAATTAATTAAAAGATCGTTTAATAGTAGAGGACAGTAGAATCATTTCAAGAATATTACTAGAAATTAAATTATTGATAAAAAGGACAAATATATTTATATTATTTTATTTTCTATATAATATTTATATAACAATTTTTGACATTATCCTTAAAGGATAAGAAATGCAATATTTCATGACAGAAACGGGAATTAATTAATATTAACATCTTTAATTGATGAAACAAGAGGAAGACACAAAAACTGATTTATATAACCATATCTATCAATGATCCTTTCAGAATATCAATGTTTAATCAGGATCATGTTTACAAGAATTTGAAAAAACTATAGTGTACATGAAGATAATATTTTCCAAAATTTTTTTAATATTATCAATGGAAAATTAGTAGAAATTATGTCAATAAAGATATCAACAGAAAAAGTTATTTATGATAACTCTTTCCAATTCTGTTTGTTCAATTTTCAGGAAAAAAAAGCGGATACTGGACATAAGGCACGTATTTTCCTAAATTATTCTTGAATTATCCTTAGTGGAAACATCCTTAATATTTATTGATAATGAAGAAAAGATTAGACAACTTAAAACAATTATTTATTAGTAGTTTTCACTGCAAAAGTACTTAAGGATTCAATAAACGAATTTTTCTAGAACATTTTTTATTAACAAGAATAATCTCGTTTATGACATTTTCAGAGATATCTGTGATACATTGCACATAATTCTTCAAATTTATCCTTGAATTATCCTTAACGGACAAGAGCCGTCATATTACATGAAAACATAACAGTAATTAGTTGAAATTCACATCGTACAATGGTAGCATGTGCACTTCCCGAACGAATTCCAAACAGCAAGGAATCATGGCCGTTTCCTACCGGAGGATCCGAAGGACACATCACCGCTGAGTGCATGCAGCGCCGAAACGAAGACACGAAATAAACTTTTGCTCGCGCGAGATCATGCAGCTCCCTATGCATGTATGAAGAGCAGCCGAAGAGTCGGAGGCGGCAGTGGCGGTCGTGGCGGTAGTCTAAGTACCCGTGCTTAGACACAATGGATAGGACACGGGATGAATTATTAAGTTCCTTCCTCTCAGCCGTGTAATTGTCTTACACTCCATAATAACCCAACGACGCTTCCATACGACACTAACTGCTCATTCATAATTCAACTTGTGCAACTGTATTAAGGCTTCGTTTCGGGGGCGGCGGCGCACCGATTTTGCAGGTGTGTGATGTGGAGGTGTGAAGCGTGAACGCATACGACCATCATCCACCCGCCCACTATTCTCTCCCATAAGCTCCATCTCTTTCTATCCGAGTTGAGGGTGGTGTTGTCTTCGGAGGTGGCGGCGGCGAGGAGTCGCTAAGCTTAAGACCACGATGCGATGGTGGCGGTGGCGGCACAAGTGTATGGTGTATGCGGGTGGGGGTGTAGGGGGCGCTTCTTAAATACGAAGACGCACAAATTTAATGTACTGTTTCGCAGATGAAGGCGGCGGCAGTGGCGGTGAACCACCGGCATGGAGCACGCCATGTTTCTACATTTTCGAGCTAATTTGACTACCAAAATTGCCCCTGAAGTAATCTATTATCTCGAAGCGCAACTATGAAATTCTGGAAATTAATTTCGAATGTCTTCAGGGTTAAGGAAGGAGGGAAGGACGTTGAAGGTTGAGGAATTTGTACTAATTTAGTTTGAAATTCTTTTCTAGTGTAATTACTAGAAAAATGTTGTTTTTTTCAAAAATTCTGAGAAAACTTTAAAATATCCAAGTTCTGGGATTTAATTAAGAAGTCTTCCTAAGGAAAATTTCAGCTCAATTATTTGTTAAAGATGCATTCAAGTTTAACTTTATTTTAAATTCTGAACTTAATCAGACGTTATTCTGAAACTTAGAATTTCATGTTGTAATTCAATAGTTTCCTAAATTTAGAATTTCAGATAATTTAAACCACCTTTCAGAATATACAGAAATTCTGTGATCTAAATATCATAGATAGAAATATACAATCGTTTCTGAATTTCAATAATTTTTTAAAATCCTTCAGACTACGTCAAATTCTGAAATTGAATCACCTATCAAAATTTCAGATAATTTCTTCTTTTGAATATATTCAAAATGTAATAGAAACTTCTGGAAACTTCACGAGGAAAAGATTTGTGGATTAAGGAATTGGTCCAAAATTTGTTTCAAATTATTTCAGAAAATCTTTGTCTCTGCAATATTTTGCTTTCTATCGAAATTTATAGAAAGATACTGAAATATTTCAAACATGATTAGTAATTAATTTCAGATCAATTAGGAAATAATAAATAAATAATAATAATAAATAATAATAATCTAAAGTTTTCAAAATTCCCAGATATAAATTTCAATACAATTATACACTTAAATTTTGAAAGGTAAATTTAAGATATTTACAAACTCCTTACTCTTAAATTTTTACTTCTTAATTTCTGAACTTAAATTTGTTAAGCCAAACATAATTTTGAAACTCTTCTTGAAAAAGGAAACAAAAAGTATGGCATTCTACAATAACCTATTATTTTCTGAAATATTTCAGAAATCTTACTATTTAAAGTTTTGAAAATCAAAATTTCTTGCATTTGGAGATGATCTCAACGTCATTTTCATATGAAAATTCTGAAAACTTCAGTAATCAATCCTCCAATTAATTACCCTGGGCATCTTTCAATTATCCTTTATCAAACTCTTGTAGAATTAACTTCAGAAAAACTCGAATATAAAGGGCCAAATCTAATTAAATTTACAACTACAACGCATGCAGCAACTAAGTTCATAGTTCATTGTCTAACATCATGCCGCTCCTCTTCAGCTCCCGTCTGCCGCCCCCCCAACACGATTGTATACATCCCGATAGCGCGCGCACAATACAAACCGGGGGGCGGTGTTGGTGGCGGCAGAGCAGTTAAAGTAGACGGAAGCTTTGTCTGTCAAAAGTTTACAAGGAATACCTATACTGGAGGGATGCGGGGGCGGCGGTAGAGACGCACGGTGAATCTGGAATTGGATTCTTAACCGGGGGCTATTTTCAAAGCACATCACAGCGCCGAACAGAAGAGCTGCGTGCTCTGGTCTCGTTGTGAAAGAACCACCCCCCATCAGCCCCCACCCCCGGAACGATGATGTGGAGGCGGCAAGTTTGCTTGACGATGCCATGAACCACTGCTGAAGAAATGTCTTGTGTAACTTTTACTCTTTCCGCACAAAAGTTGAGGATTTTTCATTTTGGCCAAAGAGGGCATTACAATTTCAGAATTTCTGAAAGTATTTCCCCCCTTTTTAAGAATTCCTCCCCCACTTCTTTCTTCATTCATTCTTAACCATCTGTACAAATGAAGAGAAAAATTTTCACTTTTAGAATTTGTTGTATTGCCAGAATTTCATCGTGTGGTGTTTTTAAGGACGAAATCATGGACGAAATGTAAAAGTGGGGGAAAGACGCTGATGTGGTTTAGGTTTGGCACGACAGAGGGCGCTTCAGTGCATTTCTTAAGCAATGTTTATTACGCGTCCCTTTTGATATCACCCAAGTGGAAAATTATATGTTTTAAGGGCTTAATTGCGAATTTATTTCGCCATGGGATGCATACATGTTTGTATGTATGTGTGTGTGTGTGGGAGGAAATTCAAAGGAAACACATTCAACGAAGGAATTCACCCCATTTTCGCCCAATTCCTTCGAGCATCTTCACCCAAATAAACTGGGGTTAGTTTTGTATTCGATTATGTGTTGTTTCACATCCGTTTTCACTTTTAGGATTCACCACCTTAAAAATGGTGGGGGAAAATATATAATTTAACGAAGATTAGAGAAATCTACTTAAGCACCAATTTTCAAATTTCCTCCGAAAAATTATCACAATTGTTGTTTTTTATTTTTGAAGATGATAAAGAAAAAATGATAAAACAAATGTTTAAAAATAAAAGCTAAGAATGGAAAAGGATAATTAATTAAGAAAGAGAGTAGAAACAATATGAAAAATACACCGAAAGTGATAGAAATTAAATTATTTAAAGTTGTTGAGCGTTAATTTAATGAATTATCCTGGCGCGCGAACAGTCGCCGCCATGACAGGACGAGTTCGAAGCATGGACGACTGCAGCGGCGTTGAAGGAGCTTAATTTTATAGCATTAAACTTTCAAAGTGCCCTATAATAGAATTCAATTTTACCAATTTCGCATAAAACTGCCGGAGCGCTTGCGCAAACAGCCGCTGGCATTGGTCCAGGTGGCGCAGGTTAAGGATGCAAAAGGCGTGCAAATGCAGGATCTAAAGTGAGATTTACGTTTAGTTTCATTTGCGTGAGAGCCTCGTCGCGTTTTCCCCAAGTTTCCCATCACTGGCGCTCCTAATGAAAAACCTAATTCTATTAAATCTTCGAAAATATTGGAACGATCTCAAAATTTTCCAGGATAGCTTCGTTGCGGAATAGAAAATGGCGGCTTGAATTGTTTATGCCTTGGAGCGAGTTTTTCGCGACGGGGAAATTTCGTGCGCTTTTTAAATTGCCAGGCGATGCACGTTATCAGATCGGGAAATCTACGTTTTTCGGCCGCTTTTTGCCGGGGAAAATCCGCGCGGGCGTAAACAGCTTTCGATGCGTACAATGGCGACCCAAAAAGCGGTTAAAACGAAACAGATGTACGCATACAAAAATATGCAGCAACGTGTTATCGCACGGTTCAGATGCGAATGCGAATCTTTTTTTTTGCGGGGGTGGTGGAGGACCTAACAGATGGTCGTATTTATGCGTAGGAGATATGGCAATCGTGTAATCAGATCTATGCGGTGTTGCCAAGTTTTAAGGTTTAGTGGTGTACAAATTTAAATTGCTGATGTGAAGGTTACTTTTGGTTGAATTTCAAAAAATGTTGAAAAATATATATTTTGTAAGTTTCATTGTATGAAATTCTAAGGATAATTTTAATTACAGTTTTCTAAAAGGATAATTTTTAGGTTTTCTTATAATTTCTCAAAAATTAAAAGAAATTTGCTAAAATATGTCGAAAGTTTTGTTTTTAAAGTATTATTTCAAATGTATATTTTATATTTATGTTATATACATATTTTTATGTAAATTTTATAAGTTTTCCTAGAATGTGTTCTTCAGAATAAGAGTAGTATTTTAAAAAGATGTTTATTGACAAATAATTTGTTGTTAACAACAACGGGAATTTAGACATTACTTTTTTGAAGAATAATTTTCGTGATATTATTTTTAAATCAATTTGAAAGAAAGTTTTCCCAAACTTTATGAATGATTATATTTTAGAAAAATATTGTTAATTTCCCGAATACTCCATAGTTCCCCTCATTATATTTATTATATGTTACTTTAAATTACTGTTCAGTTATATTATTGTATTCATTGGCTGAAAGACTACGGTCAATGGCCTTTTGGCATCTTGTC
>JARJDZ010010180.1:0-25777 GCA_030264555.1 Aleochara sp. GC000083
TCAATTATCGACGGCTCAAGAAAATGAAAAGTCGTTTGCCGAGGTGCAAATCGACTGAAAAGTAAAACTGAGCGCATCGATGAATGCGTTTCGAAAGTGTAATTTTCCTCGGTGGGACAATTAAACAGTTTTCTAATCGGAGGCGATGCTTTCGTTCGGATTGGATCTACATATAATAAATTGGACTTCCGGTGTGATCTCCGCGTCTTTTCACAATTGCATTCGATGATTTTCACTGCAGTGTAAAATTGCTGTTTGTTGCTACCTGTTGGTAACATTTGTTCACGTTTGAGTGGTTTGCAACTTGTGATATTGCTCTTTTTCCTCATTGCTGGTCGACGAAATGTAGCTGAGTGTCTAATTGCCATCTGTTGAATATTGCTTTATGTACTATCTTGTTTATTATCATAATAAATTCGCTTTCTATGTCATCTACGCGAAAAATGTGCGAATGTACGAGCGCACAATGCACTCGTTGATTATTTTGCGAATAAAAATGCTACTGACGCTGAATTAGATGCATAATTCACGTGAAGTCCGAAAGCCGGCACTCAATTCAGGATTCCGGCTTTCTTTTTTATGTTTTATGCTTTAATGAAATTATATTTGAAGGTGTTCAAGTGTTTGATTGTCCTAGAAATTCAATATTTTAGTTGGTAGACCTCTATTTCATGGTTGAAATGTGTTGGAACGAATCAATTTGAGTATAATTGCAGGATAATCTAGAATAATGAATGAGTTTACATTAGTTGCAAAAGTTTTTCTAAAAAGGTAGCATTTTCATATTCTAAAGAATATTGCAAAGTCTTGAGAATTGTATAAATAATAAAAATAATAAATAATCATTGCAGAATTTACTGAATAATTTTGTAGATAGCAATTAAATTTAATTGTAAATTTAGTAATATTACTTTTAAAGTTTCGTTTAATTCAGAATTCCTAAGAACTAATAAGATCTTCAGAAGATAATGTACTGAAAATGAAATTTCAGTATTTTTTGTATTTAATAATTTTAGATATTTGAATCAAAAATTTTGAAATCTTGGAATCATAAATTTAATAAATATAATTTTTGTTTCCACCACAAAAACAATTTGTTCTTTCAACTAAAAAATATCTTCAGTTTCACGTCAGACATAAGAAAACATAATTACAGTGCAATTTTGCAACTTCTCCCAACATACGCATTTTAATTTAGTAATTAATTTGTACAAACTCAAGAAAGTTTTTCGTTACAATTCGTTCAACTCCGCTATGCATTTTATTTTGTGCAGCATTTTCATTCTTTCATCTTACTTAACAATTTGCTTGCTGGCACGTAACAAGTTGAGCATTTATTTGCACATTTCCATTCCTCAAAAATGTGCATTAAATCAGAAAAAAGTAGCAGCGCGTCCAAATGAAGATGGGAGCGACTTGAAAAACGCGTCTTACGCGCGAATATTAATGAATGCACACCGTATTTGCACAACCGATAATTTCCTGCATTGTAAAGTTTCCTATACGAACGACTTGGCTTGATTTGCAGCAATCTGGTATCTGCAGATGGCTAGATCCGAACGAACAGTATGAGTATGTGAAAATGTTCATCCAACTTCTGAACTCTCCAACATCTTACATAATGTTCATTACGCACATAGTTAATTACTCCGTTGTTGCTGGCTTCATCAATATTATGTGCACCAGAATTAGTAGTTTATGAGGCTCTGTTGAATATTTGAGGAACATGCATGCATCTTGTTAGTTATATGAGCGTTTTGATTGATTTTGGTGCACATTAAAAAATATTAATTGAATGCAAAGTCAAAAATTGTTCAGTTAATTAATTACGATTTTATTGCACTTTATGTAATTTAAGTTATATAACTAATTGTAGCATGGAGCCTTAATTTGAAGTATCTTAAATTCTTGATGATTAAGACAAAACTTGGTGCTTCAAAAATTACAAACTTAAAAATTATTAGTGAACAATATTTGACATTTTTATGGTCCTGCTTAAATGAATATGACTGAATTAAGACTTTTACATAATATTGTTTTAACCAATGGAGTGAAAATCCTACTAGGAAATTTTAGGATAATGATTGTGATTTGCTCGTATAAATTGATATTTTTTTCAGTTCAAAAGTCTTCTAAGATAGATGTGATAAAACAATCAAGTTTAAGATTTTTTTTTCATGAGTTATCTATGATATTTTTGGGCTTAAATTATTCTGTAAAAACGATATTGTTTGTGATAGAAAATATGACAGCAAAATTACTGCTGGTAACTGAACTAAAATTTAAATTTAAAATATTTTATGTTCTTGGTGATTAACATTTCCTTAATTGTTTAATGATAAAATTATTATTTGTATCTGCAAAATTTACAGGATTAAAAATAGCAGTAAGTAAATATTTTTTAATTATTGTATTTAAATTGCTAAAATGCAAAAAATTATCAATTTTTCCTTTCAAAACTTTGTGAAGATCTTATTATTTCTTAGAAATTTTAAACTAAATAAAACTATAAAATAAAATTACCATATTTTCATATATAATTGCCGTTTGCAATATTATAATTAATTAATAAATTAATCATCCAAAAAACAGCATCTTTGTTGAATTATGAAATAGTAAATTCTTCAAATGTTTATTTAGAATTATTCTTCATGTAACTATATGAATTTTGTTTGGAAATTGAGGATTACCAAATATGAAAAATAACTCACATTCAGTTTCAACTAAAATGCATTTTGTCAATCTTGATGGATATAATCTTATTGGAAGTTGATGACATAGTGTTAAAATTTAATGATATGAACTTTACTATCATTTTATATAAGATAAGTAAAAACTTCAGGAATATTTTCACAGAAAATTAACCAAAAACGAAAATGAAAACTCGATCAGTTCGAAAGCATGATTTCATCAACAAGTATATTTCTCAATCTGCAAGTGAGAATATCCGCTCGTTTGGCATTTACGATACATTCCGCGGTTCTGCATAAAATACGAACCGATTGAAAGTTTCTAAAACATTCATCGGAATAATCATGAATAATGCAAAACTGATTTTCAACCCATTTAGGCGCTCTCTGCAATACTTCTGCACTGCTCTGCTCGGCTAATGTTTTCAATTCTATCCCTAATGGGAATCGGTGCGTGATGTTTGGTCACTGTAACGTCTATCCTGGCGTGTTTACTGATTTTGCCATAAATTCCACTTCTTCGTTTTGCCTCTTAACGTCTCTCTTCGACTCTTGTTACTCGTTTGCAGTATCAGATCGATGGCAATTTATTGTTTGGCACCTAATTATCTCGTTACAACAATTGATGAATGTTATCACGATACAAATAAAACCAAAACATGATTGTATTTATGATTGAAATTCTGCATATGTGAATCTATGAAATTTTTTTGCAAATTTTCAGCCTTGGAAATTTGTAGATTTCCATCAATAACAAAACAATGCAAACAATTCTAATGGTAATTGAAGATTGCTGATTGAAGAAGAATTTTGCAATTGTATTGCAAACACTGTTCCTTCAATGTCGAATTGATCGAATCAATGTTTAGGTTATCTCTATGAAATCATGACCTAGTTCAGTTCTCGAAAGTTTGAGATTAATTTAATTTCAATTTCTCTCATTTAATAAGTTGCAAATACATATGAATAAACACATAAATCATTTTCTTCGTTGGAGTAATTATAAGATATTTTTAATTCAAAACTAAAAACAAAACAATGGGGAATTCTTAACAAATAAATTATCTGAATGTGATATTTGTACGCATTTCATGCTTTCTTATTTCATACGTTTTATACTTTTTTACTTTTTCCTGATTTTATCACAAATTCTCACTAAACTTTACAATCTCATATAAAATATGATCTATGGTAATTAATCATAAAAAATATCATTCATTGTTTTGGAATTCAAGAAATGAATACTTGTTGGTTTTATTAAATTATACAAATTTACTTGCTAAACAACTAATTTTTGAATTTAGTCTACAAATTATAATCCACTTAAAAGTAGAGTAAAAAAAGATAAATGACATTTGGAGACAGTTTTTATTTCCGCATTGTCCAGTTTTTGGTTTCATTTTGGTACAATATGAATTACGCATTGAAGTTTCTCAAGTATTGTTTAAACAATACTGGTTATTATACCGTTCACGCACGCTTGCCACTTGCATTGAGGTATTTATGGCACATAACAGATGGTTAACGATATTTGTTAAAACAACAGCAATGCGAAATTACGATATCTGCGAAAAACCTTTAAATATCTTCTTGCAAAGTGGATTTATGATTATGGCATTAATGATGTAGTTAAATCGAATGGATTTTTTGTATTTTTTAAATTTATTTAATTTAAAATTTTTAAAATTTAATTTCGATTCTCAAGAGAATCTTATTTAATGTTTTTTTGAACAATTACAGCATAATATTTGAATCAAAAGTTTTTGTTTTACTTTTCTGTTGCAATATATATATTTCTGAAGTAGATGATAATTTTGGTAATAAAAAAGTAAATTTTCTAGATCCATCCAGTGCAATTGTTAGTATTGAAAATTTGTTTCTTGTTCAAAAAATCTAAGAATATTCAAAAGTTTAAAACTGTCCAAAATTTTTACAAAATACATAAATTAATAGATGTAATTATTCATAAAGTTTTGAGTGAACGTATCTCATATTACAAAAATCTTCTTCCTAAAAAATTGCACTAATTAATTAATAATTAATTAATCGAGACTTCAAAACTTTCAAACTTTCTTTGGTAAGTATCACATCTATTTACGTGCAAATATTTGATTTAATTAAATTAGTTTATATTCATATCGCACATTTGTTAACAATTATATGCTAACATTGACCTGAAGACATACTATTATTTATTAAATTAATATTTAGCTCTCGATAGTATAGAATATAAGTCATTAATAAAAACATCTGCAAAATATTCTTATTTATTCTCCGAAGTTTTTCAATGTGTTTATAAGAAATTAATAAAATTACATTAATAAAAGGAATTTTTAAATGCAGTTTACAGTTTTAATGAAGGTGTCAATAAAATAGTAGATATGAGTTAACAGAATTCCATCATCAAAGATATATGTATGATGAAACATGTGTATTAATTGAAATGGTGTCAAAATGTTTAGCATAAATGGCTTTAAATTATATTCTCAAAGTTACAACTGTTAGATAACTTCCAGTTCGATCGTTATATGAACAATCTTTGTTGCTTCTGGTCAATAAACTGAACTAGATCAGAGTTTGTAAATGAACTATGAAAATTTATTATTATTTCTTTCTGTTTTTTTCTTATTTTTGAATTGATAAAGGATTTTGTATATATACAAATACTAGAAAGCAATAATGCAATGGGAATTTTCTTGAGTTAATTAAAAATCATAAAATAGTAATCGAATAAATGGGTTTTTCATCTGTTATCTGAAAAATTATGAACAAATAACAAAATTTACAGAAGGAAAAACCAAAAATCCAATTCAAATGAAAAATTTATATAATATGCCTTATGGATTATAGAATTTACATTACATTTTGGAATTGTTATCGTTATAGCAAGTTTTTATCAGTTGCAAAATTTTATCTAGTATCAAAGTAATTAAAAAGTATGAAATTATCAGATTTTGGATAGCCAAATTTTAAAGAAAATTCAGATTTCAATCATTACTTTATGTAGTAAAAATATTTCTTCAAATTTTTAAAAGTTATAAACAAGTTTATTATGGAGCCATATTTGTTAGTACAATTCGATTCATATAGACATAGTCTTAAAAATATGCAAAAAATTGAGTCTTGGAAAATTGGACAAACAATAAACTTCTATTTGTTAGACAAATACAAATAATTGAATTGAAATCTTAAGCATTCAAAAACAAAATACTGGTCAAAATCAAAAATTTGTTTAAAACTTTTCTTACCTTGAAATATCCTTTTTACTTCAACTATACGCAAGTAAAATGAATTATTCCAGTGTAAAATAAACTAATTACTTTACTAGAAAACCTTGCAGACACATCAGAAACACCATCCAGTTCAAACGTACCAAAGAAAACCTCAATTATTACAATCCTCTTCAAAAATGTAATTCTTCAAATTGAACCGCACATTTACCACCACAAATTTATCTCAACTGACTGAATCGAAGGATAACAAAATATACAAACAGCCAAACTTCTTGCAGACTTGATGGCACAATCTTGGTGCGTGCTCGTTCGCGATGCCTCTTCGAAGGCAACTGTGGCGCGAATCCTGCAGACCGCTTCCAGCAGTTGGTCGTTTGTGGCTCTTCTTCAGCGCCGATGGTAACAGGTGCTTGCTGGTGGGGCCCGAAGACAAGTAGCACCACGAACCGTTCGGCCCGGCCGCAATGGTATGGCACTTCTTCGGCCAACGGGCTGGATGAATCGTGGTCAGGGCACGCGACCGTGTGCCGAGCATTCCAAAGTGGAGCAATTGCTGTCGTTAAAACATTCGCTTCTTCTCGCACGCGTCTTCCTGGTCCACGAACCGATCTGATTGATACGTTTCACACCTGGAAGCACCGGATCCAGCCCGCTCGTAAAACCCGCAGGAAGCGACAAAAGAAAGGTTGACGAATGAGCATCATCTTCGAGGCGGATGTACGAATTTGTTGCTGCATAGAATCAATTTCATTCAAGTATCAAGTAAAAGTTTAGAAAAACTTTTACCTCGTTTTGACCACGTTGTTGATTGTTGACTCTCATGTGGTACCATCATCGTATAATTATTTCGGTGACTGTCTCGTTTGCTGGTTGTATTGTTGTAGGAAGAGGAAGTCCTAGTTTGATGGTAAAAAACGAGGAGAAGAATAAAATTACAGGGAGGTGGAATTGTCGTGAAAAGTCCATTCGTTTTGTTACGTTCTAGTTTAATCAGCATCGTTATGTTGTCATCTTCTCTTCTAGATGACATGTTGTCATATGATTGCAGGTTGAAATTGCTGGATGGTTTAATGGAGAAATGATGAATGAGGCGACAAGTCTTGATGAAATGAAAATCGTGGGAAGATCTTAATTGTGGAGAACTGAGAAATTGTCAACGGATTTTTGGATCGTGGACAATTGGACACGTACTCAATTTTCCATCGAGTTGTCATACTCTAACAGAACGTTCCAGTTTTTGTGATATCTGAAATTTAATGACCCAAATAATGAAGTAATCTTATTTGAAGTTCTGAGTTGGTATCATAAGTAACTTCCATTTTTTGAAGTCATTTATTGCATTCAAATGAACCATTTTTTCCAAAAAGTTTGTCACTGTTTCCAAAAAGTTTCCAAAAAGTTTATCTAATCACAATTGAAGCTTTATCCACTCAAAACGTTAATTAAGGTACAGAAAACAGATCGTTCCAGTTTTTTGATATCTGAAATTTAATGACCCAAATGATGAAACTATCTAATTTGAAATTCTAAAATTGAATCATAAATAACTTTTATTTTTTATCAGACATTTATAATGCATGCAAGAAAATCATTTTCCAAAAAGTTTGCCAATTCGTTTCTTGCAAATTATGATTGTTTTGATCTGAAAGAAGTTTCCAAAAAGTTTATCTCATTACAATTGAAGGTTTTTCTACTCAAAAAGTTCTTTGAAGTACAGAAAATAGTTGTTTATTGAGGAAATTTCCGGGGAGTAATGTGAATATAAAAAAAGACCTTCCCAATTTAAAAAAATTTCCTCTCTTGTTATTTTTGCATTGAGTTGTCATTGTCTAACAAAAATCTGAAATTTGATGACCAAAATGATGAAACAATCTACTTTTAAGTTCTGAACTTGAATCATAAGTAACTTCCATTTTTTATCAGACATTTATTGCATTCAAATGAACATCTTCTAAACTATTTATCAATTTCTTCTTTGAATATTATGATTGCTTTAAACTGTGAGAAGTTTTCAAAAAGTTTGTCTAACTATTTAATCGGAATTGAAGCTTTTCTCATTCAAAAATTTCTTCAAAGTACAGAAAATAGTAAGATATTGAGGAAATATCTGATTTTCTCAGTTTAAGAAATATTTCTTAAGTCACTTTTGTTGTTTATGTGATATCTGAAATTTAATGACAAAAATGATGGGACAATTTAATTTGAAGTTTTGAAATTGAATCATAAGTAACTTCCATTTTTTCTCAGACATTTATTTCATTCAAATGAACAATTTTCCAAACAATTTGTCAATTTATTTTTAGCATATTGAGATTGCTTAAAAC
This sequence comes from Aleochara sp. GC000083, assembly GCA_030264555.1. Classification (NCBI taxonomy): domain Eukaryota; kingdom Metazoa; phylum Arthropoda; class Insecta; order Coleoptera; family Staphylinidae; genus Aleochara; species Aleochara sp. GC000083. The sequence goes on from JARJDZ010010180.1 coordinate 8,248, forward strand.
TGGAAGAAGTTTTTATAAAGTATGACTGACTCTCTCATTAGAAGTCCTTGAAACAACAGAAAAGTTTTTTTGAGCGAAGTTCTTGAAATTTTGGATGGATACGGTAAAACAACCATCTAAACTCAAGAACTTTTCCCTAAGTAACTTTTGTTACCAACAAATAACATACAATTAGAACTGACTGGAAACTTCCAAAATATCAGTCCTAGAAACCCATCGGAGTATTTGTTGGCACTTCATGGTAAACTTCATGTGCGCGCAAGACTTCTTGTCATGCAGATGGTTGGTTGTGCATTGAAAGAAAGTAGGCTCAAGCCGTTTGTTATTAAGCGTAGCGCACACATACACACTTTATTATTATTTCTTTCTAGTCCATCGGTCCACTTGCCAGTTTGAATGATCAGTCAAACGGATCACAAGCGAATAATAACGAATTCACAACCCAACTTTGCTTCGTTTAGCATATCATTTCCAGAATACTCCAACAATTCGTAAGCAGAACATGAAATTGCGAATTGAAGCTGTGAAGATCAAGTTTCTCACTTCTCCACTTTCGCATAACGCTCAAAAATGTCTTTCTTATACTCCAAACATCAATTACTCCAACAATTAGATATGTAATTAATAAGGCTCATAATTAACGTTGGTAAAACACCAATCAAAATTTACGATGCGTTTCAACCGTTTTTAGTAATTTAAAGCAACGTCGGTTTTAATTATCATGAAAATGAAAAATGAGTCCAAATCAAATACTCAAACTCATTTTTTTACTTTATATATATATGAACGACAATGAACTAAATACATGATTCAATATCAAGCCAACCAAATATAAATAAATCGATCAAATAATTGTTATTCAGTTCATTGTCCATGCTATTGAAAGTACTTTTCAATGCCAGGACTTAACACCAAATTGTAACGGATATCATTTGATTCAAGACGCGTACGAAGCACCTCATTTATGATGGAACCGAAGAAAGTTATTAGTTCCGCTATCGCGGTTTTATCGTCCCAATATTGAGTTATGAAAACGCGTTTGATCTTATTTACGAAAATCTCAAATCCATTCATTACATAGCTAACATTCCTCACATTGCTGTAAATATGGTTGTCTAACTTCTAAGATAAATCAAAATGTCGATTTCCTACTTAAGTCATCACCGAAGATGCCCGAACTGCTAAGTCGCTACCAGACAAAACAAAACAAAACAAGCTTAGCAGACGTTCAGCAAGTGCATGGTAGAAACGGTTACAAGTGATTACAATAAACAAACTAATTATCAATGAATATTATCTGAGAGTGAATTATAAATAGGACGAGCCGTTAGAGAAAACTTAACCGACACGAAACCGCATAATTTCGCATGGTGTTTATTTCGTAAAGTGCAACAACTCAGGAAGCTTTTCTTCTTGTAACAGGTAGCAAACAGAACCTGTTGATGCATCTTCAAGGGCGTCCAAACTGAAAAAAGTGACCCACCCTCGCTTAAATTTAAATTAATGACTCTTAAGTCATTTAAATATGCCGTCTTCTTGGAGAAAACTGGAAAATAGTAACGGATTTATATTCTATATGAGGTAATAATTTCATTTTGGAGATAATGTTTAATTGTAACGACATTTTTTGGTTTTTAGTGAAAATGATAAAATGCAATGGGACCACCCAAAATATGCAGAGATAAAACTAAAGCTGGATGATTGCAATTACATAAAATTTGCAAGTTATAGAGTTGCTCATAAATTCAGAGTTTTGCAAAATGCATTACAAAGTATTATTTCATTATTTCATCAATATTGTTTTTAATAAGAGTTTATTTCAGTGAATAATGTTCCATTATCAATTATAAGAGGCGTCTTCGAACGTCATAAATTAGGAACAATTGAAAACAATTTATTTTTGGAAGCATCCGATTTGGAGGCCGTTCTTTCGGATATTTTCTTCGCTACAAACAAGCAAAAACATACTGATATTGATGTGGATTTGGCTATTGAATTAGTACTGAACTTCATTTACAACATTTTCGATCCGTAAGTTATCTAACAACTAAAACCCATTCAATAAATAAGGGATTTTTTAAATTCCAGAGATCGAAAAACGAATGTAGAAGTTCTACCATCAAAATTAACTTTAGCGTTACTTTGTAATTGTACAATCAACGAATTGCATAATTTCATCTTTACATTATGCTGTGATCATAATAATTGCGTTACACGTTTGAGGCTTCAAGCAATTCTCAGTAAAATTACAGCAATTACAAATTACTTAAATGAAACTGTTAGTTTTGGACAACATCTTATAAATTCATCAATTGAACAGTGTTTCAATAATGTAAGTTGTTTTGTATGACAATTGGAATGTCTTAAATTATTATTTAATTGATTTTAGACTCCTGGTTTGGTTGGTATTGATGAAAGTGCGTTTTATGTCTGGTTGGAAAATGCACCATCAATTTTTACCTGGTTAACAATTTTGCATCGCATCAAATCATCAGAAACAGTTGTCCACAAGTCGAAATGTTGCGTTTGCAAGATGAATCCTATCATTGGAATGAAGTACAAATGTATAAAATGCTCGAAATATGTGCAATGCCAAAGATGCTTTCTTACATCAAGGATAAGTCACTCACATAAATTAACGCACACGATGAAGGAACATTGCAAAGAGGTAAATTTCATTGTCATATTCATCTGATAAAATTAACTTTAAAGTTTTGCAAATGCTTTGAGAAATGCATGAAGTTTATAAATAATTTTAAGTGAAATTGATGAAAACTTTTAATTTAGAATTCCAGCCAGTTCAAATACTGTTTCTCAGCAAAGTTCTTCAAATTATTAACAACAAAATATCGAGTTTGCGACACATTGCGTGATGATCTCACCATAATGGATAATCGTCCATTGGATGGAATTTACAATAATCTTCTTCTGAAAGCTAATATTGATGAAGAATCCGGTAGCAGTGGAGTTAAAGCACTTTCGAGTCCTTTGTCGCAACTACAAATTATAATAAAACAGTTAGAAGCACAAAATAGGTATGTAAATAGAGTAGTAGTAACTATGTTTAAATATTTCAAACTTCTTAAACGAATGTTTATAGAGAATTACAAGATGTCTTGCAATCTTCACGTAAAAACGATGAAGATATCAAAAAAATAATCGAGGAACATAGACGACATATTGCAAATCAAGTACAAAAGTTAAAGTTGCTCAAAGAACATCTAAGTAATAGTTCTTTTGAAAAATTGGATAATGTTAGTCCTCTGCCAATTGTAAGACACAACAATTTACAAATGCATCATGTTCAAAGCACTCCAATGGTTCGTAATGATAAAGGTCTAGCAAAAACCCTTCAAGGACTTGATTTGTTCAGTCCAATCTCTCAAAATGTTACCAAGGCAAGTGAATATGCTTCTGAACGAGAACCAACGAATGCTGGAAGAGATGTAACTGATTATTCAGTTGAATATACAATGAAAGATATAAGTACTTGGTTGAGTGCTCAGCCAAATCACGGTCAACTTAATAGCATTGAAAATAAAAAGTCGACTCCAGAACAAACTGATCTCGATGATGCTTTGGCGAAGTTACAGCAAATTTTGGCAAATAATTTTTCACTTGATGGTTCGTCCATTCACTCAAAATATTTACATAAATGCTAACACTATTCTTTTGCAGAAGCCCTGGGTAACATGGATAATTGCCAGCTGAAATCGGCTGTGAATGAAGTTGAAGATGTTTTATCAACCATTATAGATTCAGCTGAAAGCCATCAGCGAACACCGAGTAGTTGTTTCAGCAGTTCCTTACATGAAGATCAGTTTGGAAGTTTCGGTAAATATACAAGAACTGACAATCAACATTGAACGCATATTTGGAAATAAAAGTTATTTTAATGACGATGGTTTCAAGTCGACGAAAATGGTGACTTTGGAAATAGTTGCAATGAATAAATTTGATACAAATTCTATACAAAATAACTAATCATTTACGAATGTTACACGATATATAGAGAAATAAAAAAATATATGCTTAAATATGCGGATTAAAATTAATATTGTTGGCAGAAACAAGAAGGGGATTTATTCCAACTACGAGATTAAAATTCGGACTTGTTGAGCTGGTATCACATGTAATCAGAGCTCCGGCTTGACGGATAAATCCACATCAGCCAAATATTCGTCTGTTGCCATCATTTTCGCAGAAATGCGCGCTGCAGGATCGTAAACGAGCATCTGTTTGAGCAATTGTACGCCTTTTGGATCCATTCCTTTAACCTGGGCTGGTAAGTTGTATGATGTCCAGTTGGGAAACGTTGCTTTGTAGTCAGGCATCTTGGTGATACCAGGCCATAATTCTTCGGTTGGAGTTTTAAGTACTCGGAATATGCGGAAGAGCTGGTCAATTTCCGAATCCCCTTGGAAAAGCGGTTTTGATGTAGCCATTTCGGCGAAAATACATCCAACTGACCAGATATCAATTGGGCACGAATAACGTGGGGATCCTAAGAGAATTTCCGGTGCTCGATACCATAATGTAACCACTTCATGTGTATAAACGCGAACTGGTAAGCCAAATGCACGGCCTAAACCGAAGTCAGCCACCTACAAAAAGAGGAAAATCAAAAACACATAACATCATTGATATATCAACTGTACCTTGATAACACCATCAGCAGTAATGAGCAAATTCTGTGGCTTCAAATCGCGATGTAAGACACGTCGTTGATGGCAAAATAAAATAGCCTCATTAATTTGGTATAGGTAGCTTTTCACCAGCTTAGGATCCATGCACTTCCCATTCTTAAATTTGTCAATGTATTTCTTTAGATCCATAGATAAAAATTCAAAAATTAAATATAATCTGAAATACCACAAATTAGACAAGCAAACATTAATAAATAAATGGAATCATACTTTGCCTCCTCCATGATAACATCTTCTAGCCAAACAATATTGGGATGTTGCAACTCTTTCAGCAATGAGATCTCTCGAATTGCAGTTGATGGAACACCTTCATCTTCAGCTTCCAGTCGTATCTTCTTCATTGCAACCAGCTTACCACTTTTCCTGTTCCTGCCTCTATAAACTACTCCATAGGTCCCTTCGCCAATTTTCTCCAGTTTCACAAAGTTGTCCATCTCGTTGGGTATTATTTTCTACAAAAATGAAATGGTATAAAAAAGCGGTATTTGTATTTAAGTTTTGAGGTTAGTACGATAACCGTTAGATCATTTGCATGCTTACCAAAAAATCAGAGCAATTCCCGGCAATGAATTAACGTATTTGAAGACATAAACTGTAAAAAAATGTAAAACTACGAAAAGTATTAGTATTCACGTCGTCCTAATTATTCAACTAGTCCACAATGCATGCGAAGCTTGTAAAAAATTATATCAAAAGGGAGGCAGGCAGATCAAATAAGTGCCCTGAAAAAAGATAGAGACAGAGGAAGAGACGCGCTCTAACTTCAAGTTTAAACTGATTGGTGGAACGGCAGATGTTCCAGATTTCCAAGAATAACAAAGTTGCAAATAATGCAAATAATTAGCATTTGGTTTCTTATTTAATGTTGCGAAAAACGTGAAATTACTAATGTTCATTGATTTATACACTTTATATTCTTAATGAGTGTAAAACTTTAAAAGAGGGCGTTGTCTCACATGTTTAGTATACCTTAGCAAGTAAAGGTGGCGCCACAAATATCAAATCGTATTTTATTTCTTTTGAACATTCTGCCGCGAAAATAGCGCAAATTTATTAACAAATCGACATATAAATTTAATTCTGTTTGCAGGATTAGAAAATAGTTGATTTCGGTGATTGACCTAAGCATTTTTGAAAATACCTTTTGTATTTCATTCTTTCAAATTTTCCAAACATTTTAATAATGCGTTCGGTTTGAAATATTCATAGAAAATTGTACAACAACAATAATATAAGTGATCAGTAAGTTAATCAAAGTAAATAACATTGTGTAATCAATATTAAAGAATCCAGCAGCTGAAAAGTGCGCTCCTGTACATTTCACTTGTTGTTCAAAGAAAAGAAGTTTCTTCCACGTATTTTTCATCCAAATATGCTTTTGTATTGAGTGTGATAATATTCTTAAACATTGCTTTTCCTTCAAGAGTATTTGTTCACATTTTAATGCGATTAACACTACCAAAACCTAAAACAATTATCACTTATTTGTGAATTCATGAAACATGTGAATGATTTGTTTGTACTTACAATTAAATAAAGATTCCAAATAATGAAGAATGTGACATATTCCAGGGATATTGTTATAATAACAATGCTATAGAATAACGAAAGTAGCTTCATGAAAACGTAATATAATGTTAGAACATAATGCCATTGGAAAATCGAATTTGTTATGTTAATGTTATCGATTAGTAAGATATGAACAAATGTTAATATGTCCACCTTTAAAGTACAATTTTCTTCCATATATTGGCATTTAACAAGTGGATCATTAATTAGCAAATAATGTCGAAGTAATTGAGAAAAACATTTGAATCGAATCAATGATTCATCAAGAAGTTGATAATGTAAAATTACAACTGTTATCATAACGAATAGTTGAATATTGTGTCCTAGTTGCATTAAAATGTAATGGTAAGCTTTCATTTCAATAGAATCAATGGTATCATAAATAATTACCATGGCAAATAAACTAATTCCAAGGAAATATTTCATAACACTTTCGTGCGGGAATATTTTCTTATAAACATGTTGTTTCTTTAAATAGATGCGTTGTTTCTGAAGATATGATAAATTCCAATCAATCATTTGAATATTGGCATTAAACTTATTCAAGTTTTGAGATAAATCTCCACGTGACACGGTGAAATTACCAATTGTAATTATAATTATTGGAAGAATATACAACAATACCGAATATATTTCCATACCAGAATCTTGCAAAAGCCAAAAACCCATTGCAATAATTGAATAACAAGTCAACGTTGAAATAATTATTTTTGCACTCAGTTTTTTTTGAATATTCCATTCAAATTTAATCCCCATGTTGCATTCATAATTTTCTGGCAATATTCCATGAAAACTTAATATATTTAACACCAGTTTTAAGTGTTTCATTGTACATACAACAACAAATGTTTCAAACAACGTACTTTCAAAAAGGAAGAAAATTTCTAAATGAGTTCATTCTCTGATTGATATTCCGCATTCTGTGTTTTTAATTCATTGATTTGTTTGTAGAATTAAGTAAATACTCATCATATCAATTATTCAAACAACTTTTCCGCTTCCTGTCAATAAAGAATAATGTAACATCCATTAAAATTATTATATAAAAATTACATACATATGTATATTTTGTATAAATATATTATTGAATAATTAACAAAAATATATTAAAATATTATGCATAAAATCTATGTGCATACGACAAGAGGTTAAATTGTAACAAAGATAATAAATAGGTTTGTTTCACGTTGTTAAGAATAACAATTAAATTGTTAATTGCATAATTGCATCTAAACAGTTTCATATTTTAAATTATGACTGATTGTCACTGCTTTCAAACGATTAAATTGCAATCCTATTAATACTTTTCGTAGTAATAACAATGTATATTAATGACAATTTAATAAAATGTATAAGATTTCAATTAATAATTAATTATTGCACAGTATAACTCGATGTTGATATCAGAAGGATCGTTAATTGCGCGTTCGTTAGTCCAAACGTTTTAGAAAGAAATTGCTGGATAATGAAATTAATTGCGTTTCGATGAATTGATTAAATACTTGCAGCAATGCGTTAGTAAATGTTTTTCGCCATTATTGTCCTGCATGGAAGCCATCTCCCTGGTGTAAATATCCAGACCATATTGTCCTTCTTCAGGAAAACTGATATTGAACGTTACAATATCATCCGTTACAACATGACTGACGTATTTTGAAAGGCGTTTCTCCTCGACGCCATTTTTATGTAACGTCGCCATGAAATCCGTTAAGGATCTCGACATCCTGAATTGAATTTCAAGTTCCCTTCCAGCAAAAACCAATGCTTCCTGTAAATCACATCAATTAACTTCAACTCTTCCTTTTTTGTTGAACTATCAAATACTTGATGTGTAATTGGGACAAGGCCAAAAAGCCTTGTCGCTTTCGTTGGTCCCCATTCACCACTAGCACAATCGGGTAGTGGAACCATAACGGTTTGCAATTCATCGCAGCAAATTTTAAATTTGCACACGCTTTTGAATTTCATGGGTTCTCCAGTCAGGTATTCCTTTGGTGTCACTGAATTGGCGAAGATATCGAGGAGGAATGCACCACTGCATGGTGCATGTACCCGAAATGCAACCATATTTCCTACAACAGACTAAAAACAAAATGGACGCAATTATAACGGACAATTGATTGCCACACTGCGTAAACAACAAACCTGCATTACAAAACGTTTTAATGAGACACCTTCGAAACTATCTCCATCACTATCATAGAATTTCAGATTGTAGTGAAAGATTAGAGTTCCTTGCATGTGATTTGGCATTGCAATTCGCACAGTTGCAGCTCCAGTAGCATCAGTGAACATCACCGCTTTTGTGTTTTTGTCTGAAAAGTATAAACCATAACGGAAGAATAAGGATCTGACGAATGGTAGCTCCTCGAATTCTTGAAGGGTAATTGGTTGTTTTAACAGTTGCCAGTCTGATTGCAAAGGGAAAAACTCATAGATGAATTCCTTTGGATCAGTTAGGAAGTAATGATCATCATATTCATATCTGAAATTCAAAATTATAAAGTTATTAAGATACTTGTGTTGAAAACTCTGATTTCAAATTAATAAACCTACCTCAAGCTATCACTCTTCGCCTTATTTCCTGCCTTTGGAGCTTCTTTAGCATTAACCAAATGTCGAGCACCCCAATTACATTGAACAAACCTCCATGCACCAGCAACATAAACAGCATTCCATGAATTTCTAAACCTATTATCCTCAAACCGTACACCAGGTTGATAACCAGCCGACTTAGAATATCCCTTAATAACAACACAATGCAAACCAGCATAACTAAAAATCAAAATTCAAATTATACTTCTATGAAATCTCTATGAGATAAAATCCAATAAACAAACCTGCATAAGCGCTTAAATAAAACATGGTAACTTTCAGTTCCGTTCTTAATGCCTCGCAAAAGACCCATCGGTGAATCTCCCCGTAGATTATCATCAAAAGACATGGTATTGAGATTTTTAACCGTAATCCATCGGAATATCGTGCGAGCCTTCTCGATATCGGATCCACATCTCCCAACCAACTGCCGGACAAGATCCGTAAATGACTTTTGATCTTCTTGTGCCACCTGAAACCAATCCATTAGTACTGAATGATCTACCAAGTTTTTCCTAAGAGTTCCTTACAGAAATTGCAATTTGGTCAACATTGGCGAACTCAATGGGATCACTGTAGATCTGAAACTTGGAGAGAGCTGGTGGTGCAGGTAAAGGTGCATGGCTCGGATAGGGAGTGACCTCCTCGACGTTGTCCTCCATATAGATAGATTCAGCCATCATGTACTCACTGCGCTTCTCGTTGATCAATTCCATCATCTCATGGCTCTGCTTTTCCACGAGGGCGGCCGTTGCAGCCCTGAAGACATCAAACAGAATAAGTTACAGTTACCAAAGTTTCATATTTATTTATTTATCATATAGCTATCGATCAAAGTTTCAATTCATCCAAAAGCAACAAAAGGGTGTAATTACCCATGATTCACCGAATAAAAAGGTCGCGTAGAATTGCATTAATAACAACGAATGGTGTCATAGTCTAGAAATACTTGCACAAACAGTAGTTGCTGAAGTTGTCTTTATCCGGGTAACATGTTTGATCAATATCATGGCTAATTAGCCNGCTGATGGCGTAATGTGAGCACGTTCTGGTCGTCGCGTTTACGCTTCACCTGCATTTCACGTTCGAAACGATTCGTCAGTCGTTGTAATTCGCGTTCCCATTCATCCTACAAGAAAAAACAACAGATAATTGCAAATATTAGATCAAGTCATAAATAACTTCCGTTTCTTATCAGACATCTCTTATATTAACTGATCATGTCTTCAGCACAAGAGTCTATAATCATCTTCCAACTTCCTGATAGTTTATCAATTCCTTCCTTGTAAAATTTATTCGTTTTAAACTCAAAGAAATTTCCAAAGTTTTGTCTAACGTATACTTCAGAGTTGAAAGATTTCAACAAAAAAGTTTTGTAAGGACCACAATTTTTGATAGTTTTTTTGAAAGCAAGATCCAGAGAGTTATATGGGTCAAGATTTTCTTTAAGACTCATCTTTGATTATTGTTTTTTCAAAAAGTACCGGACGCTTTTCTTGAAGAAGATAACAATGTAATTAAATGAGAGCAAAATGTCTGATAAAAAACGGAAGTTACATGCTTTAATAGCTTGAAACCTCATCAAAAAGCACACCGGGAAATATAATTTATGATCATGAAGATTAATGCCTGTTAAGTAGTTCTGCATAATAAATTACAAATTAAAAATTCCAGCACCTTGCTTTTCAATTGTGAACTGATTTTCTTCTACTGCTACGTTATATTCTTCTGGAATGTATCCATTATTAACATACTCACGCATATTGGTCATACTTCGTTTAATATTGAGATCAATGCGTCTTCCATCGCGTTTCATTTCGGTCAAATGTTCATTAACACTTTTACAAGAATAAATACATAAATTACCACATAAACTTACTCTAATTTCTTCACGAATCTTCTTCTCCTCTTCCTCGCGATTCCGCTTGAATTTCCGATAAAGGTCATCCTCCTCTTTGCGATGCTTCATCTCCAATCGACGTTGTTCATCACGGTCCTACAAAATAATTAAACATTAACAAATAAGTAAGTAATTAAACATTAAGAAATAAGTAAGTAAATGAATATTAAAATGGATAATGGAAAATTATAGAAGCCCTAGTTAAAACTTCTTGCAATATCTTTGATATCATCGTCAATTAGTTGCCCAACAAACCGGAAGTATACCATATTATAGGATAATTATATAATGTAGCAATAATTGATTACATTGTCGTACTGAATATGCCTAATGACATCATTAAGCAACTATCGTTGAAGAAAGAAATCAGCAAGACTCGACGCGAGTAAATGTTTAACAGTGACAATTGCATAACTTCCATACAACTTCCAAGCGAACCTTTTCTATTTGTCTCGTTTTGCGCAAGGATCAAGAATTCCTTTACGCACGTTAACTTCCTAATCATAATGTAATGTGCATTTTTCCGAAAGTTCCACAGCTCCAATGTTTGATTGCAGCAAGTCTGAATGATAGCTATTGCATTTTCTACAGCAGAGATATTTATTTGTTGTTCATTGGTGCAGCAAATCAGCTTTGGACAAGAAAGTTACTTTACAGCGCATAAATTGATGATTTTCTACATCAAGCATTTGCATTTATTGCACATCTGTTCACGTGACTGATCTTATTCAGTTCATTAATTAGGCTGTAGGTTGCAAAACCCAAGTTCATTCACGCGCGTTCTGTTCATTCAGCTTTATGTTATTAATTATTTATGATGCTAAGATTAACTACGAAATTACTCAAGTTTTTCCTTCAGTAGTTAATCCAATTTCTGACGATAAATTAATCTGTCAACCATTAATTGCTCATCATTGAAATTATCCTTTTTATTGCATTATTTTAATAAGTAACTTCAAGAAATTAAATTCCAATGTTTCAATTTAAAATTTCAACTTTTGTGCATATGAAGTGTTGTAATCATATTTTAAAGAAATTTTCATCACACTCATTCATTCATTCATTCATTACAAATCTACATCCTTCGCATTTGCCTTGCGGAATTGTCAAGGACCATAAGAGGCGTCTTTTCTCAATGTATTGCCTATTTTTACGTCTTCAACAGTGTAAGAAAGTGACTCAAGAATCGACTTGAACCACGCATGAATGAAATATATTTCCATTCGAAGATACCAATCAGATTTTGACGTCACAAGATACAGACCGTTAAAGAATAGATAGACTCTAAAAGTTACTCTATGTAATGAAGGATAGAAGGATAGAATTTGTGAGATGTGAGATTAATCCACCTTCTATTTTCTCAAGGAATCGTAGTTTGATAATATTATGGGCGAAGTTGCATGGTGTGAAAGTTTTCTTCTTTCTCTTCATATACAGCTAAAATCTATGCAAACGAGCGAAAGATGAAATTGGCTTGTTATTACTTAATTCAAAGGCATTTCAAGGAGTTGGCAATTAGTTGGTTTCATATTTTTAGCTAGTGACCAGTTTAGAAAATTATTATTTAATATACATCTCAGTAATTATGCAAAATATCCTAATTTTAATTAAGTGCATTTATTTGCAGATCGTTTCAAAGGAATTTGAATGCAGTTACAATTTTCAACATTTCTGAAATTGAGATTAAAGTATGCATGTTAGATTTGCAATTTGTCAATTGAGGGATTTCATTTTTAAATAATCCTATTCAAAGAATCAAGAAGATCAAGAAAATTCAAACTTTAAGAAATGAACAATCTTCAAAATACAAGAATATTACATGAATTGTTTGCATTGTTTTTGCTGCTTTGTACAAATAAGTTTTCTAACATAAATTACAACATTTTTGTGCCAAAAATATTACTACATTTTGAATATTTTTGCCCATTCTTAAACCATCGAATAATTGATTAAAAGTTTATGATAACAAAATAGATCACTTTATTAAAATAAATAATTAATTTGCCAAGAATTTTTAGATATAAATGATGAAGTAATTTGAATCTTGGACAAAAAAATTATAATTTTTAGCAGTATCATGTGGAATCTATCACCAAAATTTACCTCAGAAGTTTTATTTACTCATTGTCAATAAACACGACAAAAAATGCGTTGGAAAGTTGGGATCTTAAATATCAGGACAATGTTGAAACAAATTGTCCTCCTTCTTCATTCTTCAGTTAAAGAATTTGTAGCGAACGCAATTGCCATGCACATAACATCGAACAAATTGTAAACGAAGACAAATTGTTGAATGAAATCAATTTGCAGTCGTCGCACCTTGCATCTAACACATTAACACAAATAACTTGAACATCCTATTACTATTGTAAGCGTATTATTATGAACATTTAATCATTATACCATAAGCACCATCAACATTAGGAAGCTGACTCATGAAGAAGATGTCATAAGTCTTTTTTTGTGAAGAAGTCATCCAAATTTTTCATGGTAAATAAACCAAACGGTACAAAGAAGACATTTTAAAAATACTATATAATATCTTCATTTTAAACTTCAGAACTACTGGAACAAAGTATCATGGTGGTCTACATTTAAATAGCTTTCTGCATAGATTATCTACAAATCATACATGACTATAAAATTAATGAATATAATTATGCAGGTGATGCATATCTTGCAAAGTAAAATAATTTGCATCACATTGCTTCGTTTTTCACTCCATGCAACAATTAGATCATGACTTAACACCAAGCCCGCTATATGTTTAACACCTAAACGCATTGATTTATAGAAAAGAAACTCCTCAGATTGAAAACGTATCTATGCCACTTTTTACCTCCACACTAATAATAGCCATTAGGAACAATTAAAAAACAGTCATCGTACGAGCATTGTTCAGTGCGCGGATGTGTTTCTTCGTGCCTGTCATTTTCACTTAGTTGTTCATCTATTCAATTAAGATGCGCATAGGAGGCCATGGAAAAAGATCATTGATCCTGGAAACGATTTTAACGATTTTTTCCAACTCTCAAGAGCGCTTCAAGTATGGCGATCATTGTTGGTGAAACGCTTCCAAGCACTAAATGTGGCAAGGCAAGGCAAAACAAGCCAACGGAAGACAATTATGAAGAGTGCAATTTATGATTGCTGACGACTTTCACTCAAAGCCACCGCAAATAGGAAACTAATTACGAACCTGATGATTGAACCTGATATCTCTATTCGGGCATTGTTGGATGCCTTGCAAGGATAATTATCAAACATGGTGTGAGATAAATTCTTAAGTTTATCGTGGATGCTATTAGTGCATGAAGATGGATGGTTTTGCTTGGAAAATATGCAAATTTATGATATTGTGTTTCAATACATAACTGATTTACTAGGAAATCCGTTTGGATATGTTAATTTTCTGGAAATTTCTTGTAAATTATAATGCTAACCTACTACTTTCAGTGGTATCAATTTATTATAAACTTAACTGATTTATTTTAATATAACAATTCAGATATCTTCAGATAAAGAACACTTCAAAGTTAAGAAAACAGAAAATGCAATGAAAATAATTGAAGCATTCAATAGAACATGAAACCATTTGATATCTACATTATCCTCATCATTTCTATAAAGGCAAAATATATAAAATAATACTTTCTTCATTTTTTTCGCGATGATAACGTATTAGAAAGTTTTTTCTTCTGCATATGTTCATTCATATTTATATTAGTATTGTGTACATTAGTATTGTTGATACACTTTTTGCGTTAAAGAGTTATTTGAAAGCATCATACAATCGAGAAATCAAGAAATTGCTCGATGTTTATTGCTTATTTTTTATATTATCTTACAAAGAAAGAAAAACGTCTTTGGTTCATGGTTAAATTGTAGCATAAATCAAATATACATCAAATCTTAAAACAATGAAAATGATGGAGGTTTTCTTAAACTAAAGAAATGTCCTTACAAATAAGCTATTTAAAATCCTGAAGAAGTCAGCAAAAGATATTAGCAATTTCTTGGTAAAAAGCTATGTTAAAGTCTCGAAAAAAAGAAAAAAATAGGAGTTTTGATCAAATTCAATAGTTTCATACAATATTATTAATTCATAGAAGATTGACTTCAATAAAACAATCAAAATTAAAAGATGAACTTTCTTATTATTAATCTGAACTATGAATTGAGATAATTTCTATTTATTTTTTTTTCCAATTTGATCCCCAATTCTCACCTGATATAATTTCAATAATTTTACTTATCTTTCATAATATTTGACTTCCAACTAAAACATGACTATAACAAATATAAGAGGTATGAAATTCCAAACATTTGGCGTTATGAAATATAAAATTTGATCATCACCAAGAAATATTTTAAATTTTTAGATACAAAAAAAAACCGATGTATTTGTATATGTCGAGGTCGTTTCATGTGGGACCCACATAAATTTACATTTTTTGTCCATACCAAACAATCAAATCCTTGTTCACCTATCTCCAATAACTATTTGAACTAGTAACAACCATTAAACATAATTTACCAAACCAAAAATCAACGGGGTGTCAAGAAAACTTTCTAAATCTTAACCATCATCAAGAAAAACAATGCAACAGTTCAAAATGTATAAACATTGCACCGCAATATCAAACAGCATGAAACCATTTCAATGTGACAAATAACAGTGCAGACATGTTAAAAAGGCAAAAACGTGTCCAATAATCTATTAAAGTACATACTCTGCAAACTGAGGAAAGGTTTGTATGCTGAATCGTATTTGAAAGAATGTTGCGAATTTACAGAACATAAGATGGCTTAGACTGGAGGAAACAATGCATTGCAACGCAAAGATTCAATCATTGTTGAAGCGTGCATTTAGCAAATGGGTGCAGCCAAGGAACGTTTCGACGATTCGCATCGGAATTGCACTTGCGGTGATTGCAAAATTGGCACTTGATGAAGAATCGAAGCCAACCGTTTCCTTCAGTTATCAGCCGCACGTACCGGAAGACGAACCGAATTGCGTGCGTCGGTAACGCTCGCTAAACAATCGCGTTTTCTTGCGTTTTCTTTATCGATAATAATGGGTTACTAGGTTTCCACGTTATTAACTTCAGCGGCCGTAAAACACGAATCATCAACAAAGTCGCCCGAGTTCGCGATACATGCGCGCAAATATGATGCGTTCGTCTCGTTAAAGAGATTTACGACGGATGAACTTGTACGCGATTCGTACAAGTTGTTCGTAAACGTATTCTAATTGCTAGGCGCACCTTTTGATTTGCATTCCAAACGAGTTAACCGCTCATTAAGTTAATAAAATTATTCAGTTGAACGTAAACACTAATCTGCAATGAGTAATAAATGTTTTAGCTGGTAACATTTGGACAAAATTTTCTCTGGGTGTTGAAGCTAGAAAGCAGTTGTCATTTTTTGGTAATGTTTGAAATAACTGGGACCAATTGGAAATGTTTTCTTGGAAAACAAAGAGGACATGGGCTCAATAATACAAGAACCCCTAAGTAATTAACCTTATGAGGCCTTGGTCCGATTCTGAAACTCAAGATATTACCTCACCATAGCTACAAAATATATCAAAATTGTGTAGTGATATTTCTGTTACCAAAGGTTTTCCTATAGGAAAAGACCTCATCCTTGCAAATCCTTTTGATTTTATTAGTTACCTTGGGAATATCTTTGTTATATACTGCTATATGCTTCCGCACTATATGTAAACATGATCTTCTTCAAGGATAATTTATTTCAGTACTTTGCCCTTGGTAAAATTGCTAACTTAAGTTATTTTGTTGGTCTTGGATAATTCTAAAATTAAGTAATTCGGTTATTCCAGGATTCCAATGAATGTATTAGAAAAAATGATAAGGTACCTTCTTAATGCCCAAAAAGACTACCAGATTACCAGTAAAATTAAGTCATTTTATGATTGATCCATGAGAGAATGCGCCTTGAGATTGTTTATTACGTCATCATACCCACTTCCATAGTAGGTGATGATTAAATTATGACTTAAGTCCACTGAGTGCCTACGAAAACGGAGGCAAGAATATCTTTTCTGTTGGTACGCATACAACAACATAGAACTCCATAGAAAAGCGCGAATACGTAGGCTTTTTACGTGTTACACCTCAACAATTTATGAATTTTAAGTAATTTTGTTACAGTGGATCATATAAAATGTCAAAAACCTTCTAGAAACATTTGAGACACATCTGATTTAAACCATAAGTTCTCAACCTTAATTTGAAAAGTTGATAACACATTTGGATTTACTGATTTTAAAATGATTTATAAAATTACCTATTTCTACAACCCTAAATTATAGAATGTCTAGATTATTAAACCAAAGGCAAAAACATAAAGCAACTATTTTAACGGTGTTTTAAGCTTTGCATCGGTAAACATCCAAGACACTTGATGTGATCCTTTAGTGCTACAATCAGCTCAAGTCGTAAATTCTCAGAACCTAAGATTTCTTGCATTTACATACCGGAAATTACTATATTACTATATAATGTTCCATAAATGTGAGGACTCATTATAACATAAATGTTTAGTACTTTAATTTTAATCAATTTCTTCAAGTTTTTCCTTATTTTATGTTACGTGAACTCATCAGGTATTTCTTTTTTACATCCTCTTAGTAGTGAATATTAAATGAAGGAGTACATTGAAGTCATACAAGATTTTCTTGAACTATAGAACAATAATCCTTCATTTTCGAAGTATATCGTTGTTTTAACATTGA